>OOFC01001768.1:38264-61551 GCA_900323345.1 Pseudochromis fuscus | reverse complement strand
CCCCTGTCTTTAAAACCCCAACCCAGCTGCCACCAGTGGAGCCACTTCCCCCAGTTGCACCCAAAGTCCTGGTGTCTGTAGGCTGCCAGACAGAGTATGACCCCATCTTCCCTCCAATGCAGGCATGAATCCTCCATCACTCATCCCTCCTGTTTTTCACACCATGATTATTTTGAATGATAAATCTTTCAGGGACACCACAACGACAACATCAGCAGCACAGTAACTGTTTTCCTATTGGAACATTTCAGATTATGGCCCAAGGGAAAGGTGGCGTTCCTGGTGGGCCTCCGACACAAGTCAACAAGCTGGACAACATGCTGGGCAGCCTGCAATCTGACCTCAACAAACTGGGGGTACAGACGGTGGCGAAAGGAGTCTGTGGCGCCTGCTGTAAGCCCATAGTGGGACAGGTGAGATGCTTTTCTGCTAGGCTGTAAACACACCATCATTTTAATTGTTTAGATTTTGCATCCTGTCAACTGTTGTGTTTGTGTGTGTGTGTAGGTGGTGACTGCGATGGGCCGCACGTGGCACCCTGAGCACTTTGTGTGCACACACTGTCAGGAGGAGATCGGTTCCAGAAACTTTTTTGAGCGTGACGGACAGCCCTACTGCGAGAAAGACTACCACAATCTGTTCTCCCCGCGATGCTACTACTGCAATGGGCCCATACTGGATGTGAGTCACAGCTCGGCACATATGTGGGTTTCTGTTTGCAGAGGAGTCAGCTGTAATAAATGTTGTCATGTCGCTTCAGAAAGTCGTGACGGCGCTGGATAGGACATGGCATCCTGAACACTTCTTCTGTGCTCAGTGTGGATCCTTCTTTGGCCCCGAGGGTATTGAACATTAATATTGATATATACAGAACACACATAGTAGAAACTGTTTAAGACGACCTCTTCTGATCATTTCTAGCTTTATATTTATAGTCTTTGTCTCTTTTAAAGTAGTTTAGCATTGATTGCAGTTAAAAAAAGTCCTTATTTAGCTTATAACAGCTATTTATTCAGTCTCTCATTTCATCCTCTGTCTGAAATGGGCTGGTTTCACCCCACCCCTTCTCAAGAGCCCACTGCCTTCTGATTGGCTAATGTCACGGAGAATAACAGGAGGTGGAGCCCAACTCTCCCAGCTTTAAACATTCAAAGTAATGTAATTTTGATTGACTGGAAATTCAAACTTTTCAATCCAACATCTTTGAGTCTGAATCTGATGAAGGATCTGAAAGCAGACAGCACCATCATTCACTACAGGAAGGATCACGGCAACTGAAGTGGAACATGTTGCTGTTGGGACATACTGAAGGCAACGTAGCTAGTAAAATGTTAACAAGTGTACAGTATACATGAAAGAATTGGAAAATGCGTTCAGTTACTAAGACACCCATTACGGAAATATCACGTTACCTCGTGATTTAAAACTTTGACCATGTGTAGTATGAATAGTCAACAGAGGAAAACTGTACTTAGAACAGAAAACATGGAAAATCACAATGGGTCTTCTTTAAATTGTGCAATCCATGTTTTACTTTTTTTTGTTGTTGTTGACTGAACTCTGTTTTTCTGTGAAGGTTTCCATGAAAAGGATGGAAAAGCCTATTGCAGGAAGGACTACTTCGACATGTTCGCACCGAAATGTGGCGGCTGTGCCAGAGCGATTCTGGAAAATTACATCTCAGCGCTGAACAGTCTGTGGCATCCTGAGTGTTTTGTTTGCAGGGTTCGTCAGCTCCTGTATTTCCTCCATCACTTGACAGTTCGTGAGCCTCCGTGAGGACAGTCACCTGACTAACACCATCTTCCTCTGTCTGCAGGAGTGCTTCACCCCATTTGTGAATGGAAGTTTCTTCGAGCACGACGGCCAACCCTACTGTGAAGTGCACTACCACGAGCGGCGCGGCTCCCTCTGCTCCGGCTGTCAGAAGCCCATCACGGGGCGCTGCATCACAGCCATGTCCAAGAAGTTCCACCCGGAGCACTTTGTCTGCGCCTTCTGCCTGAAACAGCTCAACAAAGGCACCTTTAAGGAACAGAACGACAAGCCCTACTGCCACGGCTGCTTCATAAAGCTGTTCAGTTAGGGAGAACGTTGAACCACCACGTTGGGGTCAGGGCTGAGATGAGTGTCTGAGGCATTTCTAGCACAGGTGGAGTGGAGTGGATGATGGAAGTTGTCTTCTGATGATGATGTTGGAAGTGTGTATGGGTTAGGTATGTGCATGTGGTTGAAGCAGCTTTCTGCCTCTGCCAGACTAAATGTTTTTCACGTCCAGTTTCTCTTTTAGACAGACAGCAGTTAACTTTAGAAGCTTTTGGGGTTTGAGTTGGTCAGTAAATGTGATGCAGACATTTTCGGTGTTTTAAAGGAGACTGAAAATCATTTAGAAAAAGTGCTCCTTGGACGTGTCGGACATTTTTCCAAAGGCAAGAAGTGTTCGTTATTTTGTTTGTGTAACCCTCTCATCATTGTGTTTTCAAATCTTTTTAGTTTGACTCTTTTTTTTTTTTTTTTTTTAAGAAGGTGGTGAATTCTTACTGAACACTGAAGTGAATGAAATACTCTGTGTGTTTTATCATGTTGCTCACTGGTTGAGTGTGTCATTTTAGAAACCATCAAAAAATATATAAAAATCTGAAACTACAGCAGGAAACAGGTAACCTGTTGTTGTTTTGGTTTTTTTAACATTACAATATGAACAGTTTTTAAAGCTGATGAGGGCAAAAGGCTTTCCTGTGGTGTGTGATATTAGGGATAAACCTGACTGGAAAAGGGCTGAGTCATGAGTCAGGTATTTTCTATGAGTGGTATGGATCTTTTAGAGTCAGGCAATCATCACCCTCAGTGTGGACACCACGTTATAAAGCAAAGTTTCTTTTATAAATGAATGAATGAATAAGTTTCCACAATCAAAATCTCCACATTATGTTGTTTTTCTTCAGCCAAAGGTGAACTGTACGGTGATTGTCAGTAAAGAATATGCAACTGTCCACCAGTAGCTGCAGATTTGTGTGCTGCCACATCATTCCTTGTCTTCTCACTGAGGAAAGCAGTGTGTTTCATACAGTGAAGTGGAATCGTACAGAGACATTGAGAGTATATTGTGTTATCTCTGACACTACCATTACTGTGTGTAAGTACATCAGAGGAAGCATGTTTTCTGTAAATATTCAATGCAGCTACATTGTAAGCAAAGCGCTTGCATGCTTATTATGTACATGTGTTTAATAACCACTCGTTCAGAGAAGGAGAGAGATGGGGGGGCTGCTGGGAAGGCACAGAAAAGATACGTTTGCTGCCATTACTGTATCGAGAAGCTGATGAATGTTTATTGTTTTTGGAAGGAGTACATAATGCAAACAGTACACAAACTTTGCCTGTGATATTCCAGTAACTATGCAACTGTGGATTAACATCTTTGTATTTCAGCACCAGCACCATTGTATCAGTATCATGTCTAATAACACTGGTGAATTCAGTGAAGTACTGATAGCGGGTTTGTTGTCCACAGTTCTGTTCTTCTTAGTCTGTGAGTCCACTGAATCGTGAACAGGCTGTTACAAAGAGCGCCTGTTGGTCTGCTAGGATAAATGGTAGGACTAGGATGACTCATTTCCCTCAGCATCTGAGTAGCATCTACTGTATGAGCACCAGGTTATTCACGAGGAGCAGCAGTTGTATTTGGCCTTTTGTCTCATTCAGGGAATTCTGGAGCCTTAACTCTTTCCTCCCTCTATTTAAGATACCATGTAACAGACGTCTTTTCAAATCAGTTTAGTAGAGTGTTATTTAACCAAAGCCATACCTTCTTTGAATTGTTCTTGTGTCTGTTCACTTTTTTTTTCCCCTTTTCACTTTGAATGTCAATAGATATGAATAGTGCGATTCCTCAAACTCTAGTCTGATTATGCAAATAAATTCTGTTTTGGTATCTAAGTGTTATCTAAGGGCTTACTTTATAATGTACTGATATCAATGCAGCTGTACAATACCTGCTCCAGTTTAAAGAAGAAGACAAAAGACAAGGTATGTATTTTGAATGCACAAAGCATTCAGACTTCAAAGAATATAAGAATGCTGATATAGTGGTTGTAGCTTACATTAACCTTCTTATTGGTAAAATAACTAGTGATAAATGATCAATTTACACCGGGAAACCTTGGGGAAAAAAACAGATTTATATAGAACTAACAGATCCGCGTCAGTACACACGTTGTCCCAGCAGGTGGCACTGATGCAACATTATTATTGGTCAACTGCCATAAAACTTTAAGACGAAGAAGACCGAGTCCCGGCCGTGATTGGATGAAATGCCACGTGGTTAACATCGTCATACCCGGAAGGATGACAAATGTTTATTGCTAATGTTTCGGGTAAGTCGAGCAAATATGGTATCTGTGGAAAAACATAAACATTTAAATTTTTCATGTAAATATTTGTATATACACATTGTGTTTTTATGATTTAGGTGTTAAGGTTGAACAAGCTCTAGCGTTAGACTTTACTAAACCTCTACTATAAGTGAAACAAACTCACTAAGTATATTCGTATTTATACGTCCTCGTTCTGAGTATTCTGATTTTAATACGGTATTCAATTGTGAATTTAATATTAATATGATATTAATTAATTTAAGGAACTTTTACATTGATTAGTTTTTCTTTTTGCCTCTAAAGTTTACAGCTTCGAAGGACAGACACTAAACAGAAGATTTTCTAAATTAATGAATGTGAGTGTTTTATATCAGATGTATTAAAAAGACAGTTAAATTTGTCAGTAAGCTGTATTTTGTATGTATTAAGTATTAAAACTTTTTTTAGTGATTTCTGATAATACAAGTAGCCCTATCATTGTCTTGCAGTGGCTCTAAACTAGTTGTTGTTTACACATCATTCAGGTCTTTCAACTATAACTATTGTGACTATCAGCTGTGGATGTTTACCAATGAGTGAACCTTCAGCATCCATTTGTCTGCAGGCCCACAGACGTTGACTGGACCAAAATGGCATCTTACTTTGATGAACACGACTGTGAGCCCACCAACCCTGAGGAGCAGTATCGCCAGAATGCACTGCTTGAACTGGCCAGGTGAGACGAAACACACCTGAGAAACAGAAGACAGCTTTCCTGTGGTTCTTATAGGGTGCAGCATGCTGACTCTCTGTTCATGTGCAGGTCCTTAATGCACGGCTTGGACTTGATTGACTCAGGGGCATTTGACTTGGCAGACTGGGACCAGCGGCTTCCTCCTCCAGCTGCGAAGACTGCGGTTCAGACCCTCACCGTGGTTGTTATTTCTCCAGAACAAGCAGGTAACCGATGTTTGCTCCAGAGTTAGAGATCACAAGCGGAATTTTCTACAGAAGTAAAAGACTTAGACTTGGTCTGAAGATGAAGCATGTGGACACATGAACTTTCCTTGTGGGGAAATTTATTCTGGTTTTTCTTCTTCTCACAGACAAAGGTCTGAAGTGTCCGGTGTGTTTGCTGGAGTTCGAGGAGCAGGAGACAGTTCGAGAAATGCCTTGCAAACACCTTTTCCACTCAGGATGTATACTTCCCTGGCTGGGCAAGGTAAAGCTCACGTGTGATCCCAATTTTCTTCCATATCAAACTTGCGATGGAAAAAAATCAATCTGAGTGGCTAATTAGAAATCTCTTTGATCCATTTGCAGACTAACTCCTGTCCACTCTGCCGACTTGAATTACCAACTGACAATCCAGAGTATGAGGAGTTTAAAAAGGACAAGGTGAGTGTGTGAATATCCATCAGAGGGTACAACTGATCCACATCTCCTCAGTGCGACATCAGCTGAATTAATTTTTTTGTCCTGTAGGAGAGAAGAAAACAGAGGGAGCATCGGCTGGGCGACCTACATGGAGCCATGTACACATGACATGGCAGCGCTAACGTGAGAGTTTGTGGCAAACTTGACATTATAGTGAAAATGAAATGAAAGCTTTTAAGAAATCCACAAAGCTGCATTCCTGCCATTTTGTACATGGCTCTATCAGGATATTGTTGGCAGAGTAGCTGCAAAGCCAACATGTTGGGCAGCTCCACTTCAATAAAATCCAATTGGAAATACACAACATTTAATTTAATCTTAATTTCTGTTCATCTGTTGTGGAAAATGGAGTAACTATTATGGAATATTATGACGACTCCCATTGGAGTAACATTGTTTCCCAAAAAGTCACTGAACATTCAGACTGCTGTTGTCACCAGCAAGGCTGAATATATCTTTTTTTATGTTTTTTTTTTTCACATAAATTAAAGAGCTTTAAACGCACAAAAAGAATCTACTTAACTATTTGTCCATGAATATAAAATATTTATAATCTTGGAATCAGTGACTACTTCTGTTATTTCTCCACAAAAACGTTTAAAACTTGATGTTTTGCAGTGTAACTGGGTATCAGCAGCTTTACAGGCTCATACAGGTAGTCCATTGCTTCAATGAATAATTTACATTTTAAAATAAATTTCACAGCAGCAATTAGGTACAAGCAGTATGTACCAAATTCTGTGTGTTCATTGAAACCAGCAGTAAAACCCACTAAGACAGCCCTAAATTTCAACCCCTTCCATTTCCCATGATGCAGTTTTCTGTCAGGTAAATGCCCTCATCTGTTTCTGACTTGACAACCCTCCTCTAGACACCACAGAAGACGTTGTACAACTGTTATCTCTGCCTAGTGAACTCTTCCTCATGCCGAGTGCGTTGACCTTTATGTGGAAGATGAGTCCCATGATGTTGTTTTGATGTTGGAGGATGTTTCCTCTTGCCCGGCTCAGACAGAGGAAACATTTGTAGCACAACCAGTGTTGGTCTAAATTGGTTTGGATGCTTCTGTGTTACATGGTCACTGATCTTTACTACTTCCACACAACAGCAACAAAGTCGGACTTGAAACTCTGCTTCTTTTTCATGTTTTTAACCAACAGTTTATGGATGAAATTTCACCTCTATTTATGTCATCTGAAGATTTTTTTTGTATAAAAAGCACTGAAATATGAACCACAGTTCCAGGAGAGTACTAATACTATTCCACAGTGAGTACTGTATGCCATGACTGTGATGCTGATGTTTAAAGAAGAGTCCATGAAAACCATCTGCTAATAATTTATCATTTTTATTTCATATTTGAATATAAATCTCTGTCAAATGAAAATACCTAAATGATAGACAAATCATACATATTTACAGAATTTATAAAAGGAAAACAAAATATTTTGTGTGGACTTGTTTTTGTTTTTTTTAAAACGGGGGTTCTCAGACTCCTCCGTTTTCATTCTTTTACATGTTTGTCAAATTCAAAGGAAACAGGACCGGTACAGTTTATAGACATTTGTTTGTGTTGCTAGAGTTCAAGACATGTACAGGTCAGGCAGCCTTTTGTAATATACGATTCTCCCACCAACAAAACAAACCATCTGACAGCTTACTGAAGTGCACATTTTGACAGGAGGAAAAAAAAAAGAAGAAATGATAAAATCCACCTTGAATGTAATATTTGGCTTGTGGAGGATGGTATTATGGTACACAGAATAAACCCAACCCCGATGTGAGGGCTCATACAAGCTGCCATTTTGGAGTCACACCTCGTGACTTGGTAACAGTTTGGTGAAACAGGCTACAGCTCAACACAAGATTAAAAAAAAAAACTCTAAATCAGAACATGTTCCTCTGGCACAGTACGAGGGGTAAGGCTAAAACAGTGCACTCACTCCAATTCATACTCCTACTGCTGACGCTCACGAGACCGATCGAAACTCCAGTGGATTCCAGTCTTTTTGGCAAGATTTGCAGAACGAGACAGAACTGCTGCAGTTAAATCAATCACACAGAACGTAACAAAAACTGACACGTGATTATGCGTGTTGTGTAACGGCTGCATCCACTACCCTGTCAAATATTTCTTAAGACAGACACTCGTGAACAGAGCTGTGGATTGCTGGAAACGACAACCTTGAACAATTGTGACGTGTTGGAGCTGTAGCTTTCTCACCATGAAACAACAGCAAACCCACAAAAGATAAAAGAGGTAGGTGACCTTTTAAAACGTGTATTGCTGGCATCCAGTGTTTTAGACAGTTTAAAGTATATATCAACACTATGCAGAGGGTAAAATACTGTGGGTGTTAAGAAACACACTCGCTTAAACAAAGGTTTAATCTGAGCGTAACCTAAATGGAGTGGCATTAGTCAGCTTTAGTTTGAGCAGTGGAGGTTTGTGGCAGTCTGGTGTGGAGCTAATTATCACCTTCAGAGGAATTGGCAACAAGAAATCATACAACAGTACATGACACACTTTTCATGACATGTCTGGTTGTAATGCACCACTGAGAGGTTCACAAGCATCATGTTCACCTCTGCACTGAGAAGGCTTCACATCACTTTCTACTCAACAGGAAAAAAAATATTCTCTAAACTCAAATAAGGCTTCCAAAGGTCCAGCCTGGAATCAGATCAGTGTGTGGACAAGGACTGTGTTATTCTGTAAATGTGTTAGTCAGATTAAAGTTTTACCTTCACACACCAACTTTGTTTCATTCTAAGATGTAGGTCACTTCAAAAAGCCCCAGGTTCAACTTCAACACACTGAAAAAAGGCATTATTCACTCCAGTGGAGCGTACAAATTACCAGGTCATTGATGGTAATTATTGCATCGCACAGAACATCAATGACATAAAAAGGTAGCGTGAAATGTTACAAAGAAATCATCACCTCATGCAACATGTGTGAGAGTAATGGAATGACAGCGAGAGGGGGGTAGTTTGATTCTCAGTGACTGAGTCATTACAGCAGAAAATACTTTTTTTTGTTTGTTTTTTGTTTACATGATTTGTGATCGAGAGAATGACAGTGGCTCAAGATAAACTTACATATTAAAAACAAAACATCAGCATTTGCATTCAAATAAAATTGTCAGGTGGAATTGATGACTTTGGACAATGATTTTTGGATCATTTTCCTCGATTGATTAAAGAGGCTGTTTGCTAACAACCTGTGAAACGTATTGTGAACCATTCACTTCTCAGACATTCTGAATTTCTACAACTCAAACATCCAACATAAACTGTTGTTCTTCCATTCAAAAGTGTGCCGTGCAGAGAGAAGCAAAAGGCCAAAACAGGCGGCCCACGAGAAGCACTGGGAGGAGGAGGAGGAGAAACTTTTAAGGAACTTTCTCTCTCCACCAAGATACAAAAAAAACAAACAAACAAAACTCCCAAGGAAACACCCACTCTGATGCAGAACCACCCTCATCTTGGAAAACATTCATGGCTCCAGTTCTCAGACTGGCTCCACACATTCTGCCCTCTTTACAACATCACAACAGAAAATGAAACTGGAGTTTGCATCGACAATGGGGGAAAATAAAGATAATTTTAGATAAAATGTTGGCTGAAAACTTTAAGATATTGGACTCGTTCTCTTCCTCCTCGTATTGCCGCCATCGTCTTACCTTCCTGTGGGAGCCCATGAAGCATCTCTGCGGTGACATGTCACACCTGTGGGCTGTGATGCAGAGCTACAACATGGCTATGCTCTCTGGGGTACAGTTGAGATGTGTGGATGTGCTGCTCCCCCCGGGGGACTTGAGACCTTTAGTCGCCCCGCCCAGTGTTGAGCCCCGGGCCCTGGGGCCCATGATGACCCCTGCACCGTGGTGGTGGCTCTGCTGCAGGCCCGCCATCATAGTTTCGCTGGTGACCGTGCCAAACTCGTAGGTGAAGGTGCCATAGAAGACCAGGATGTCCACGGTGAAGACCCACTCACAGATGGCCGCGGCGTGCTGCAGGATGAAGCTCTCGTGGATGAAGAAGATGCCGCCTGGGAGGAGGACGAGTTAAAGAGGACAAACATCTCTGGACGATCCAAAAGCAAAACAAACAGAGCATCTTTGTTTCACTGGACGTAGAGGAGCTTCCTGACCACTGAATGAGATGAGATGCATCACAGGCAGCATCACCTCAGGGTGCCAGATATGAATTTATAATATGATTAGAGTATAAGTGCAACTGGCTGCTCAGCCCCATTAAACAAACAGATGGGTTTAAAAATAGAATCCACCAGAGAAGAGCCTGTTATTATTATTATTTAAATAAATAACATGAAGCTAAACGGTTCTTACTGCTGCTGCCAAACAGACGAGGACGTGGCAGGTTAACTTTCACAATGACAATTAATAATCGATGGAGGAGAAACAGTGACCGAGCTGATTCTGAGTCTGGCGCCCTAACTGTTCTGACATCAGGCTACGCATGCTCAATCATTTGACCATCAGATGACTTATAAACTCACCACAGAAACTCGCTGGAAAAAAGCCCAAAAAGTAACCTGCAATAATTCAAAAAGTGTAAAAGATATTACAAATCTGAATTTAAGTGCAATAGTTCAAGGTGTTACTGTAGCAAAAAATTTATAAAGTAGCCTAAGTTGAAGGGGATTTCCTTCCATTCACTCCCACTATAAAAACTTACAATAAAAAAATAGTAGAAAAAAAAATAACTGAATATTTTATTTGACTGGTTTCTGCAGCTGGAAGTGTGTGGGAGTAGTTAGATGTCAAAAGAATCAAACCCTGTGTGTTGATACATCCATCAGTGTTGAACTGCAGCATCTGCACAAGTCTCACTGGTTTGGAAAGGATACTGAGGACGAGGGAGACCATGGCTCCCAGTGCCAGAGCCACCCGGAAATGGGCCATCCAATAGTCGAGGGCGGTCACAGCCACCCGGTAGGTGAGCACACACTGCAGGCACACAAACAGCAGCCCTGCTGGAAACGCGACACCAGCACCCACATAGTGAAGAGATTTGGCGTGATCAACCTGTGAGACAGAAACACAGTCAGAGGAGGGTCCAGGAGTCTGAACTCTGTGACAGTAATGGTACTTTTCCACCACATGGTACCAGCTCAACTCGACTCAGTAATGTTTCCATGACAGAGGATGCTCCCTCCTCTGTGCAGCTGGTCATCAGACAAAGGAGGAGAAGTCTGATGAAGTAATCTTCACTATTGTAGAGTCACACAAAGAAGTTTGAAGTTTTTTCAGGTGGGAAATTAGTTGTTTTAACTTGAAATATGTTGTTAATTTGTCAAGTTAGAGCCTGTTTAAAAATTTGCTCCGATGTTTTTGGAGATGTGAGATCCCGCTACAAACCTCCATCAGCTGTTCCACTGACCTCATGGTTTAAGAATATTATTTTCATGTTGAACTAAAACCTTAGACTGATCTTATTACTGTTTTCCCCACATAGTAGAAACTTGTTATTCTTACTATCTGTGTCGGCTTGGGAGTACAAAAATTTTCCTCAGTAATGATGCAATGGTGATGCTGTCCAATAAGATTTTAGTACCTGCTAGTCCCTGGCCCATCCCTTTTTGGAACTGCAGGAGGGCAGGTACTAAAAATGTGGTAACCAGGTACCAAGTTCCAGGTACTTTTTGCCAATGGAAAACCAAACCAAACCAAACCAAACCAAACCAAACCCAGTAGAGTTGAGCCGGTACCATGTAGTGGAAAAACGCCATAAGTCCTAGGTAAAAAAAAAAAACAACAACCCCCCCCCCAAAAAAAACCAGGAAATGCTAAATTCAGCAACATTTGGAAGACGTGTATTTTACCTGGAAGTTGCCCACCATGACCAGACCAATGGCGTTGGTGCAGCCAGACACCAGAGCGCTGGTGTTGACCCAACACCGGTGGCTGTGTTCGATCACCTGTGCGTAGCGCAGAAGGCACACCATCACCACTGCAGAGGAAGACATGGAAATAAAACTTTTTGACAGCAACACGTGACGTATTATTACTCCAATTAAAACAGAAATGTATTTTCTTTATCTTCATATTAAGCACAGAAAACAGAAAATTAGAAAAAAT
Source organism: Pseudochromis fuscus (assembly GCA_900323345.1). Taxonomy (NCBI): domain Eukaryota; kingdom Metazoa; phylum Chordata; class Actinopteri; family Pseudochromidae; genus Pseudochromis; species Pseudochromis fuscus. Next base: position 49,652 of record OOFC01001768.1, on the reverse strand, counting down.
TTTCTTAATGTTCTGTACGACGGCTAAAAAAACGAAGTTCCTCCTTGTTTACAGTTGGATTTCAAAGACACGCTGCTGGACAGTGGCTCCGCCCCTTCTGCTGATCTCAGACGATCAGATTTGTTTTACAGCCATCTCAGACAGGATGTGTTCTCTCAACTATTGACATGTCTGGTTGCATAACTGGACAGTTTTCTTGACAGGTTGAGCTCCACTGTTTAACAACTGTACACCTGAAGGTTGCCATCTGTTACAGCACACACCACTGAGGCAGTAAAGCTGTAAAACACAGGTCAACATGACAGTGAAGAAGAAGAAGAAGTCAAAGGTGTGAACTAAGGGAGAGAAAAGAGAGAGAGACTGGTGGTGGTGGCAGGAATGAAACCTTTACAAATCCAAACATAGGTTAAAAAAAAAAACACGAAATGAAAAAGGTGATGTGAATAATGACGAGCTGGTGCAAACAACAGGAGAGCTGCAGCTAAGGGCAGACGGGGGAAACAGGGGCAGGAGTGAGTGGTGATAAAACGAGACAGGAGGAGGAGGAGTAATGAAGGAAGGCCATTGAGGGCACATGCAGGGGGAAGGACAGAGGGGGGAAGTGGAAGGAAAGCTGCATTCATTATTGATTAGAGAGCACAGGCTATTTCAAGCCCCTGTGTGACTCTTGGAGGCTAGTGGCTGACGTCTGTGGGCACCGTGGAGGATTAATGGAGCATTCACAGTGGACAGTGGAGACAGACATTAAACACTTTTCACCTCAGCTGTGTGTCGCCTAATTGTGTTAAAGAGCAGAAGGGAGCAGGCTTAATTTAAGTGAAGTGCGAAGATCTAAATGGAAATTCAACCAGTTTATTGCATTTTCAATATTTAATGACGACTGTTACTTCACCTCATATTTGAGCTTAACATGTTGAGATTCCACTACAACAAAGTACAATGATTAAAGACTAATAAAAAGAATAGAAAACCCATGATCAAAATCCAGTGTGGAAGATGGATTAGGACATAAACTAATGATTGATGGGAATGTTTGAAAACAAATAGCTCAAACAAGTAATACATTCATCTCTGAAAGTCGGTCCAGAAGCAGAAGTCTTTCATCATGGACGATCAGAAAAACGGTGGATTTTTTGGATTAGTTGAAATGGTTTGACGTCACATGGGATCAGCGTGTGGAAGCTACACATGGTGACAGACTGCAGAAGCATTGGGACTGTCATTACATGACTTGCTGTTGTCACCACAGCAGAATCTGCAACAAATCTGTATTCACTGTCATCAAAGGAATGACTGTAGAGAGAAATGGGCAAAGCAACTGGGGCTCAAAAATGAAACCAATGTGGAAGTACAGAAAAAGCGCAATACTCCCGATGGTCACTAGATGCTAGCTCCATTAGCTAAAGTCAACTCTTCTTATCATAGATCTGGTGGTCCATCTGGAAATCATTTCATTTTTAAGTAGATATTAGGCTTCAAAAAGAGGAAGATTTAGGGGTGTGGTTAGTTTGAGTGACAGGTTTGGTATCCAATGAGACCAGACCTGAACTGGAGGCTCAAACACATTGTGCAGTCACCTGCCTCCTCACTCCTCCCTTCATATCCTACTATGATCACCTCTGGCTCCAAACAACCAACATGGCGACATTCAAACCTCAAACTCCTGGCTTCAAACCAACAAGTGATGTCACGTTAGCTTCTTGAAGTCTATACACAGTCAGTGCTTCACCGTCACTTTCTGCCATCTTACTGCTTCACCCCTCCTGTACTGAAGTGCAACACCAGTGGAAATTTAATCTTGAACCCATGTGATGTCATCCATCATGGCAGCACATGTCTTTAGGACTGCCATAAGAAAACACTCACAACTTTTTCATAAATGGTCAAATGTGGCTCTCAATAATACACAATATCAATCCATGCATGTATTTACAGTCAATTTTCTATTGCATTAAATTTTAAAATAATTTTCAAAGGAATAGTTTGGACATTTAGGAAATACACTTAACTGTCTTTCTTGCTTTTTATACAAGAAGTTTAATATTGTTGGATTATTCTAAAATAAAGAAGAAACTGTCAAAAAAGGTTAAACTGATTCTGTTAAAAACTGAAATAAACCTATGTATCAGCACCCTTTATGTAACAGCACCCCTTAAAACTCATTTATTAACACTATTCATCTTTTTTACAACAGAGTAGAAAAGGACAACTTGTGGTTTACAGTAATATAAAACTATTTCTCTGTGGGCGCAGTGACTTCCTGGAGTCCTCAGCTGTTGCCTTGACACCTCACAGACACAACAATCCTCTGAGAAGGAGCAGCACCCAGGGACAAAATGTTCTAGCACATAACCCCTATAAAACCACATGGTTCTTTATTAGTGAGCTTTAGAGGTGTTGACAGGCAGATCCCTAAAACTCTGGGCACAGCCCCCAGCAAGCTGTTTGTCATTGTTTACAGATGTCATGTGATCACTGCGTCATATTCACTGTAAAGATGTGAGAGTGCTATTAAATTTCCAAAAGTGTCCAACTATTGCTTTAAAAGAAGTACTGTGCTCACCACATGGTTTAACACACACACACACACACACACACACACACACACACACACCCAAGTTCAGCTGAGGCCTTACCCATGAAGGCTCCAACGTTGCCGATCAGGCTGAACAGGCAGCTTTCAGGAGGGTAGGAGCCACATTTACTGAAGGGCATAAAAACAAAGCAACTTTCAGTATTAAAGATCACAGATGTACTTCTAATCTATCTTTATTACTGTATACAGACTATGTTAAAACATGGTAATTCAACTATCTGTCAGTTTTGAATGGTGCACATCCACAGGTCACATGACAAACACCTGTCTAATACTGTGTAAATTTGACCAATCGCCTTCTTTCATTGTGCCACGGTCCAGTTTGATGCTTGTGTGTTCATCGTGGGAGCTGAATGTGCAGCAAACACCAATAGCGTCTGTGTTCTACCACATTTCTACCACAGCAGCAGGTATTCTGCAGTTTGTGTTATAGTCACTCTTCTGTGGAAATTGGAGGCATGCCCATGCCTCCAATGAGCAACTTTGACAAGGGACCCTGACCTTGATGCTGGGCCAACATTTGTCCTTCCTAGGATGTATTTTTGTAGACACCAACCAATGCATGCAAGGAAAATATCACAAGAGCTGCTGTTTTGGAGAAACTCTGACCTAGAGAGCATAGTTTGTCCCTTGTCAAAGTCGCTCAGAATCTCACACCGTGTATTTTTCCTTCTTCCAATTCATCAACTTTAACACTTTCTGACTAACACGTCTGACTTCCTGACTGGAGCCAACATAAGGGAATAATCCATGTTCTCTTCACCTGTCAGCAGTTTCCATGTTGTGGCTGGTCAGTGCAGGTATTTACCAGGACAGACCGCTCCTTCATTTTCTGATTGCACTTCTCAGATACAGATAAAAATGACACCAGGTTCTGAACTACATGTCTTAAATCATAAATGTAAAACATATAAAAAGTACCTGACCCTGATATCATCTTGATATAAAACAGTCTGAAGAGAAAACACAGATATATACTCTATAATCTCAGAGTCTCCTGATGGCTATTTACAACAGTGCTTTTGTCCTTCCCCATGGTTAGAAGCTTATTTGCAGATTAAACAAATGCAATTTATGCAGAAGCGTGGGTTAATGACTGTTACAGAGCCACAACATAACAAGGTGCTAATTCATGCCTCGGGGCCTTAGCTCACACAAACTAGCTTTTGTATTCAGAAACAAAGACGTGAAGTGTAGCAAGGAGGACGGGAAAAAACAGCACACCTGATGAGGGGGATGTCCTGGATGGTGCAGCATGTCTTGGGGAAGCCTGGTCGGGGCAGCTCCTCTGTGCACGTTACATTGTAAGACCTGCAGCAGGGACACAATGAGTTCAATTCATTCCTTGCTGGTAGATGCAGGATCTGACAGTGTGAAGGTTTTGGGGTTTTTTTTTTTTTTAAAAGAAAACTACAAACCAATTCTCCACAGGACACACATGGTGATTCATCACAGCCATGGCATACCTGTGAAGCAAACACACACCATCATTTAAAGCAGAAAATGGCAAACATAATATGTTGTGTGTTCACACATTAAGATGTGTCTTGGGTGATTGGATCACAAGTGTACCGCGCTAAATACAAGTGTGAACAGCCACCAAAACACGTCGAGATCCGATCACTCAAACCACATGTGGAGATGCATGTGGGACCCATGCGACCACATATCTTTTGGAGTGTATACAATGTGTTTCTGTGTTCAGTCTCCATCATCTTGCCCTGCACTGATTTGCAACTCACAAACGACTTTGTCCTCTCACCTGAAATAGTTGGAATAGCCCACACATGTACAATAGTTCTTGACACATGTTAAATACAGGTGTTATAGAACATGTGTCTCAGCTGTCCACTTGTGATCCAATCATGAGAGGCACATTTTAAAACCAAATGTAAACAGGGCGAGAGTGATATTTTCCTTCATGACACAAGCTGAACTATTATGAGGACACAATAACATTTACACCAGGGCTCCCCAGCTCCGGTCCTCGAGTGCCCCTATCCTGCATGTTTTAGATGTTTCCCTCTTCCAACACACCTGATTCAAATGATCATGATGAGCTGTTCATTTGAATCAGGTGTGTTGGAAGAGGGAAACATCTAAAACATGCAGGATTGCGGCTCTCCAGGACCAGGGTTGCAGACGCCTGTGCTAATGTGACCACAATATGTTTAAATGTGACAGCATACGTGACACAGACACACACTTTACTGTGACTCACACTATCCATATCCCTGTGATGGAGAAGGCAGACAGGCTGACAGGCAGGACGATCCAGGCAGTCATTGGGCTGGCAGTGAGCTGGCTTTGTCCCAAGCATGGGGTGAGAGGGGGGCTTCGGGCTGGAGTGGCGACACGACAGGAGGGATCAGGTAGGGGGTGGGTGGGGGTGCAGGGTCACTAACACACAGGGAAACACACAGGGGAGGGGGGGCATGAGAGGACAAAAGGGGGAATGGCACAGCTCTTCTGCTCCACAGGGCCCTGCAACCTGCAGCAACCTGAAGGAAGAGGCACAGTCTTATTAAATATATGAAAAACCATTTAGTCAGATTGCAGTTGTTACATCTCTATCACTAGAAATCTGTTGTAAGAGCTGTCATTTGGGAGCTTTTACTTTCCTAATAGTATTTCTCAATCAGCATTTGCCTCGGCTTCACTCAGAGCTTGCTGCATCTCACTCATAATGTATTGCAGCTGTATTGCTCATCACGGGAACATCTCATCTTGATATAAAGTAAACAGAACAAAAGAAAACAAAGCCTGACTGCCTCACATCTTGTGGTAAAGTTGCATTTTTAGACCTGGTAAAAGGTCCCGTTGACAGCAAGCTGACGTGCTGACATGCACATACTGTACATTCTGAGCATGTGTGACAGGAAGGACCCAGTAAGACCGATGTGTGTGTGTGTGTATACTCTAACGATCGTTACAAAGAAACAAAGGAAACAAATCAGTCACACATTTTTACATAATTGTAAAATGTGACTAAACACTCTTTTCATAAGCTTGTATTATAAGCTCACAATGCGCCAATGGTGCTGGACACAAAGCAAGAAGTGCCGTGATGGTCGGTGTTTTACGGCTCTGACGCTGACACTGAAAACTTTGAAGTGAATTTCTCAGTGTATCATTGTTGGACATCTAAGACCTGGCTGTTTACTGTAAATGAAAAGACATCCTACACACTGCATGTGTGCTGCTGAACATCTTCTACACTGCCATCCTATCTCACCGTGAACAGGTTTTAACGGTGACTGTTGCAAAAGTACTATGTGATGACACCTCTTGAGAAGAAATGAACAACAACATGAAGCTGTAAAATGTACCATCAGGGCCGAGTGTGCTCTTGTGCGAGTTACACTTAGCCAAGGTCAGCTGGGTGGTGGAGGGAAGAGTGGCACAACACAGGCTGTATCATTTTACACAGTGTACAGTTACAAGTGTGCCCTTGGCTCAGAGGGAATATACAGTGAACCAAGATAAACTAGTTCCAAACTAATCCACACAAAAAGGAGCTCTTGTTCTCAAGGAAAGGTCAAACTTATCTTTCATTCACAAGGCAAAATGTTCTGTTTATAGAAACATCTGATTATGGGGGGGGGTGCAGGAAACCCTGACTTAGACTACAGTGAAAAAAATAAAAGTTTAAGCCGTACGCTAATAGGTTTGCAACAATAAGCCAAAAATAAAAATAATCACTAACAAATTTCGACTATTGTCACCATCCTTTTTTAAAGGAGTGAGGGATCTCTCTTCCTTCCTAACTCTGCTCAGAGTTGCACAATAGCCTCCAGCAGCAAGTAAACAACACAGTGGTGGTCGATGCTAAATACTGTGAAGAAAGAGATTACATGCCTGTCTGTTTAAAAAAAGATTTATTTATCAATAGTTTATATCAATACTGAACACTGTGTCTGTCCTGGGATAAGAAAGGGGATATTTTTTATTTCCATTGTGAATCAGTAGCAACTGATATCAGCAGCAAAGTTGATTAAAAGATGTATTTTTGAATGACAAATCCGTCTTTCCTGTCTTTATTATCAATTAACATATAATTTAAACAACCTCAGGCTAAATTTAAAAGTTGATAGCTAAATTAGAGCCACTTAATAATTGGGGGATTCATAATCCGATTAGCCGTTAGTTACAGCTCTATATGCCAAGATCTTTTCATCACTCACTGAATGTTTTGAAAGCAAATTTAAAATAGGAACAGTCGTCAGTCACTAAGGAATAATGGATCTGCAGCTTGTATAATGACATGAACTTCTTTAAAAAGTTTCCTATTAGTATGCAAATGCAGGAGAAGAGGAAGGAGGAAGTGCTTTACTTCTGCAAAGCCTGACATCAAAAGAGCGTTCTCATCAGTTTCCACATTTCCTCTCACATGTGAAACCTCAACTGTGGGAACATTTTAATTTTAGACTTTTAATGCAGCAGTGATTAGTTAATTATTTCATCCTCCTACTAATGAAGTTTTTTAAATTTTCTCACAGAAATGATTGATTATTAACCATAAAGTGTACGGGCACTGGAAAGTAAATATTAGTGTTACAATTAAACTGTGATGTAAAGACTTTCCCATTGTTTATACTCAGACAGCAACAGTGTACTTCTGACAGACAACAAGTTTAGTATTTTTAGTTGCAGCTGAAGCAGTGGACAGTGCATTTTCCTTCAATTACACTTTGATCTGTGGAACTTGATCACATTTCATTAGTTTAGTGATTATGACTTTGGTTTTAAATGGAAGCCTTTGCTGAAAGGTTAATAGTTCGCCAACAGAAACCCCAGTATTGATATGACCATACTCCAGAGGACAATGACTCATCTGCCCAAACGACCAACCCCATCTGCCGCACAACCTCCCCCATCTGCATGGACGTTATTAGGCTGACCTTATGTCACGGTGAGTATATATTACAGTATTACATTCAACAGCATCATCTATGTAGTTTGGAGTATGATGCCTAACTCTTGATCTCTCAAGATTCAAGCTTTTATTTTCATATATATATATATATATATATATATATATATATGAGTTTTGTGTAAAAAGATGTTACTGTACAATAATTAAATAAATTAAAAATTACGGTAAACAAAGTTCCGCTTTGGTACTGGTACCCAGTTAATTTGTTTCCTTCTTCGTTCACCTTTGAGTTTTGAATATTTGGTGTTTCTCAGATCATTTCCACACATGTACTGCTCTCTTGCACGTGACACTCAAGTACAGCTGTTTGTGTGGTTTGGTGTACGTGATAGTTGTTAACTCTTGTGAATGTATGAAGTCAGCAGTGGAGAGCGTGCAAAATCCCATGAAATGCTGTCAAATGCAGCGCTCTGAGCAAAGGCCAGAATACACACTGTTGAGTTGCAGCATTCACATCTAACAGTGAAGCTTGAAAATCACAGCGAGGAGAAGACACAAAATAAACTATAAAAAAACATGAAGCCTGCAGGACACAGATAACAAGATAAAATACAATGCATGACCCTGTGTTTGTGCAGGAAAAAGAGGTTGGGTATGAACTGTTGTTTCAATGCTTACCATGAGGGATCAGCAAATTGTACACATAGTTACTATAAGATGTGAATTACAAGAGCAAAACATGGGCTCTGATACACACACACACTTCTGTACTTGTGGTGATAAAACTGGCCCAGGTGGGGCAGTGATTAAGGGATAGATTTTCTCACCATGGGAGTAATCAATCTAGACTATGCCCTCACTTTAAAAATAAAAAAAGAATCACCATTCATACCTAATACATCTGGGTTTTTTTTTTGTTTGTTTTGTTTGTTTAAATAGTATGGCGTTGTTTGTTTTTTACTTCTTCTGACAATACTCAATGGGAGTTAGATCCTTGGTTTATAAGTTACAGCATTTCCCAAATGATTTTGTGACACTGTAGCAGGCTGTCATAGTCAAATCAATTACTGGGAAACTGAGTAATTTGTACAAATGAAATAGCTTAATGTGTTCTCAATAATTTTGTTTCTCTCTTAATTTTGTTCTCAATATTAGATACTACCATTTAAAACAGTCTGCTTCTGTTCACACTGCTGCAATCGACTGGATAAAATGGCACACAGAAGACTATATCTGCTTACTTGTTAGAATTATTATAGTTATTATTATTATTACTGCAACATTTGGATCTCACATTGACGAGCATGGAATTATAAACAAAATAAAAACATGCAGCAAGATTTCATACGGAGTACACGTTATGATGAATGGTAAAAGTTTATGGTGGCTGCAAATACAAGACAGCACAAAAATAAAGTATAATAATGTATCTATTTTCCATCTATTTATCTATATATTTTTAAATAGAGTTGCAGCTACAACCCAGGATGGTGACTTAGTAATAAAAACCAAAGCGTTTATGTGTCTTCACGGGGGGCCATAACACCCCCATCCCCCGCAGCCATTCACACCAAATACTCGCCACTGTACTTGTAAGACTACATACAACTGTGACAGTGAATTTCTTTTAGTAAACACCTAATTAAACGTATCATTCATTCATTATAAACCACTGAGAACCACACGAACTAGGGGGACATCACGGAGCTCGCGAGCCTGCTCTCGTGAGCCGGGTAACGGTGCCGTTAGCCCCGCTAGCTCAAGCCTAGCTAGCTAGTTAGCATCACTTTACCAGTTGTCTTGACTTGACACTTGCCCGCATCTTGAATTCCGCTAACATAACCGACAGGCTGCCGGACAAGAGGCGTCTACAGAACAAGAACAGCGATGCTGCTCCTACAGCTAGTGCACAAAAATGAGTTTACACCTACCTTCCACCTGCTATGCCCACAACAGACCTCAACAACCTTGGTTTCCCTTTAAAAAAAACACCGTTTTCTTAGCAAATGAAGCTAGTCACTCAAAGAACTTCCAGCTAGACTTTTCAAAATAAGACGCACTGGTGGAGAAATGTGCTTTACGACGTATTTTCATGGGAACAAAATGTTTGTTTCATTTTACAACCTCATTTGACAACCTCAAGGGTCTTCAGTCCTATAAAAATACTTTATCTTCATCAATAAACAGGAGGCTTTTATTTTGTATAATCTCCGGTGTTATTGTGGTGTATCTGCATTGACAGAGCTCTCAGTGCTGTCAGGCCCTTCATTGCGACACCTCTGTCTGTAGTTTGTTTCTGAGAGTGTACAATAAAAAAAGTTTGAGTTAGATCTGTATAATAATAATAATATACCCTATGATATTACATTCAGCCATTTTATTGATATGTTCTTAGAATTATCCACTAAAAAAATATTTTGGACTACATGTAGGAGGACCTTGAGATACAATGTTCCTATCCCCCTACAGACTTGAGGCACGGTATGGGTCATCAGAACGACTGTCGACTCACATTAAGAATGAGAGAAATGCTCATTTAATCTTGGAAATGTATGTCTTCATCTTTTGAAATCCAAAAGGTTTCACTGCTGTAAAGAAATAATTGTTTCATAGCTCCATGTCAGAAGTACTTAGGCAAAGCAGAGTATAGGCCCTTTTCATAGCCGACATATTGATTCACACTAGAAAAAGACACAGGTGTGACTAAAAGTATTAAATGTGGCCCTGTTATAATTGAAGTGCCACAAGAAGACCAGTAATCACACTCAAACTAAAGCAGATAAATGGAGTTCAGCCATCACTAATTATATTATTTATACCTGTGTGTGTTTGAAAATCTTTTCAACAAATAGACACTTGATGGTTTTCATGTTATTTAGCATAAGCCATGTAAATTCACAGTCTAAGATTGTAATTCAATTCATATTATCATGTATTTTGAAAAAAGAAAAGAAAGTGAACTAAACAGGCACATTCGTGCAGTAATGTAAGTGACAGGTTTTTAATGATGTTTGTCAGGTTTTGTGATAACACCATCTGCTGGAGAAACTAGACACTACTCTTGCTCTCAGTCGTGAATTCATTAATTTATTCATTATTTATTCAAAGAGATAACTGAAACTTAAAAATGGGGCAGAAAATAGTTTCAGATAAGCCAGGGCTGCTTCTCTTGAATGCTGCTGCGTTCATAGTACGACATATTTACACACAGTCTGGCACAGGTTGATTAATTTCATTACACTGGCACAAACTGTGCAAACAATAATGCTTACAGGGTGAAAAATGAATCCTATCATTATCAATAAGCAGGTGTTTGTGTTGCTGTATTCATAAGATTGACCAGCTGATTGCCTCTGGTGGCAAAGCAGCAGTTTACACCTTCAGGTAAATTGTGGAGTATTGAGTTTTTATTAAATTTGAAATACATTTTAACCCTTAATTGAGCACATAAATATTTTTTGAAAATAATTACATACTATTATCTGTGTAACTGGGCTAAAATGTCACCATTTCAAGATTTTTTGCCTTCCATTTTTTTATGTTCCTATTTCCCAGGATACTTTTTATAATAAATTTTAAGTGGAAAAAAAATCTAATCAGTATTTTAAACCTTTATATTATCTGAAGAATATAGAATGCATATAATTTCCTAAAACAAAATCCTATGAAAACATAACAAAATAACAACACTTAATATGTGTTTTGTTCATGTAGGCTGTTATTTTGGATTTTGATGATCTTATATTAGAGTATTGGCATGAAGTCCTATGATGCCCCTTTCCAACTTGTAAAGTCACTGTATTCTCCAGGATACTGAAATTATTTAGGGGTTAAAACCTAAAACATGAAAAAAAAGAAACGAAAAAAAAAAGGATGCCTGGTGCCTCCCATTTTTGAATTAATCCTGTATGAGTGT
>OOFC01001768.1:12036-38244 GCA_900323345.1 Pseudochromis fuscus | reverse complement strand
ATCAGCAGAGGTCAAACACCAGCATTTATTATTACTGAACAATCTGTGTTTGGATTTTCCATCTGTAAATAACAAACAATGTATATGACAAGAGGCTTTCTGAGGATTAAAACCTACATTCTTGTTTTACTAAGCAGCTTTGAAGAGACTTTACTAAATTTGATCCGTAAATCTTGTGGACACCAGTGACTGACAGGAAACAATGGACCTTGAGAGCAGATGATATTAATCCCCAAGAAATGCAAGTACAGGGATATACATTGATGTTTTGTTTTACTGCGTCATGAAGTAGTCCTGAATCAGTAAGGAAAAATCTAGACTTACAATGTGTATTTAACTCTTTCTACTGCATAAAAAGTAAAGTAAGACTTACACGAGCTCATTAAACTGCAGCTACCATTGTGTAATAAACACAATGCTTGACTTGTTCTAACAGATTTATATGAAGAAACAAACAAAGTAAATGCCAGCACATTTTGTAAAATATTATATTTTAAGCATTTGTATTGTGTGCAAATGATCATACTATAAGTTTGAATTTATAGCAGGGCCTTGGTGAACAAGAGTCCAACATGTTACAGGACCAGGCTCAAGAAAATCTCTATGAATCCCCACAGCAAAACTGCTTTGTTACATTTCAATAAATTTTGAATTTTACATCTTGTCTTCTGTGACATGACTGCAGATCATCGCTGGTCTGCTGACTTCTGAGTCTCCCAGTAACAGACTGGATCACATCCCATGCAGTTGGTGAAGGGGGTGAGGAAGGGCACATAAACAACAATAAAGGCAAAGATGGCACAAAATAATGGCACCGAATGCCCCTTTATTTTCAGTGATGCCCCTAAGTCAGTTGCTTGTTTTAATTCTACAACAGAGCCACAAAAGTTTAAAGTGGAGCAGTTGTCATATAGACTCCAAACATCTAAAGTACGCAAATGTAACTAAAAAGGCTAAATTAGTGCAAGTAAATGTATTCAAATTGTGATTTAAAAAAGTAAAACGGCATTTTTTTTGCCTTGTGTTGTGGATTTTTTTCTGTGTGTCCGGTGAAAATAAAACTCTTCTCGCACAATGGAGCTTTTTGTCTTTTTCTTCTTCAGAAAAAGTATCTTGTATGCAAGAGGAACAATCCAAAAGTCCACAGCAGTGAGTTGATCAATGCCAAAAGAAATAATGGATTCACAATGGTTATATACCAGTATGCAAATAAGCAAGTCACACAAGAGACTTTAACCATATAAGGTCGTATTCTGAGTGAGCAAGGGAGACACATACGGGAGCGAGCAACAATCAAGCGTGAGCATTTCACATGTGAGAAAGCAAAGAGGGGGTGATAAGGAGTTTGCTTGTGTCTGAGAGAAGTGACCTTCTTCTACTGAAAACAATGGCTACACACAGACAGACACAGACACAGTACATCATGAGTTCACAGTATCTCTCAGTAACTTATCAATAATTTTCCATAATTTTCCACTACACTTGTCATTCAGAGTATGTCATACATGTGTAATATAAAAATGTACTTTTTTCACTTGGGCCCGTGTGACCCCGCAGTTCGTCTGACAATTCCAGTTTACCTCTCGTTCTTATGACACACTGCACTAACGAGACTAGCTTAAGTCTGGCAGCTCTATTTAAATGTCACTGCCTTAACGACTTAAATCCTTAATTGTTTTAAACACTCAGTGCTGGCGGGCACCAGGAAGGTAAATAAAAGGTTCATATGCTCGATGGTTGTGCCGTCAGCCAGTGGCCTTGCAGAATGCCATCTCTGGTCAGACTGTACTGTTAATCAGAAGGGAAATAATCTGATATCCAATAAGAGGATTCAATGGCAGGCAAAGTATTGATAGATACAGATTTCTGGACAGAAATCTGCCCTGATTAAGTCACTTCTACCTGTTAGTTAAGATAACGTGTTGTGACATGTCATGGCTGTACAGCTGGCGTGTCTCTATAGGTATACCATTCAAACAAAAGATTATTTCTATGTGGACTTGACTGGCTCCATGTCTGAAGAATGCTGCACCCCCTCCCATGAAGGAAGTAGGCTAATGCTTAAAGCCCTTATCCTCTTTTATGCATCCTGTACACCTCCTTTGTTCCCCTTCACTATAGAAATCCTAAACAACAGAATATATATATATATATTTTTTCAACCTACTCAAACTTCTAAAAAATATATTTAATAAAATAAGCAAAGTTTTGTACAAAAAGGGATCACACAGTGTTGTAGTTTTCTTCAGGCCACGTGAAGGCAACAAAAGACACGCAATAGTATTTTCCAGTCATAGCTTTCCAATGTGACTTCTTAAGTAATCTGTAGGGATTTCAAAAAAGATTAATGCACAACACAATATCTATTTGAATTCATAAATAACAAAGTGGGGAAAACAACTGTGATTATTCTATATAATGTCTTAAAATAACTCAAATCAGCTTTAGCACTATGTCATAACATATTTTATTAAAGTGGATGCATTCCTAATGATTGTGTTGAGATATGCCACACAGCCAATGTGATGTCAGCCCTGGAGCTCAGCAGAGGATAATGGTATTTAGATGTCCTGTAAGCACGCGGATCCTCTCAGTCAGCAACATTAATGGGGCCATGAGGCATCCTGCTCATGTCCTCCATGCTTAGGTAGAGGGGGTATTAGACAGCAGTAATGCTGGTGGTCTGAGCGCTCTGTCTGAGGCGTAGTCTGTGGGAAGTATCGACATGGGGAGCACCAAGAAGGTCAACTTTTGGAACAGGAGGCAAAGTCTCTTCCCCAATTACAAAGTCACAGATTCAGATATAAACCGGAGACCCTCTGAGATTGTTTACCCACTAGCCAAGGAGAGCTGCGTGAAGACATGGAACTCCATGCAGGAGCTGAGCAGGGACATCTACGACATTTACGCCGAGTATGAAGATGAAGATGATGACAATATTTTGTACAGCTTCTCCAAGCAGATTTCACCCTCCAAGAAGGACTACATGATCAACATCAACGTTGGAGGAAAGCCCTACCAGATTGCCTACAAGATGGCTGCCAAGTACCCCAAGACCAGAATAGGACGACTGGCCACTTACACAGACCACAACATGAAGCTGGACCTGTGTGACGATTACACAGTGACCAACAATGAGTTCTTCTTTGACAGGGACCCGGACGTCTTCCACAGCATCTTCAACTTCTACAGGACTGGTGTGTTGTGGATCAAGGACGAGTTGTGTCCCCGCAACTTCTTGGAGGAGATCAACTACTGGGGTGTGAGGATCAAGAACACTCACCGCTGCTGCCGCATCTCTTTTGAGGAGAGGCAGGACGAGCTCAATGAGCAGCTGAAGATCCAGAGGGAGCTGGAAGCCGAGGTGGAGATCGAGGAGAATGAGGAACTGTTTCATGACATGTTCATGGGCCAGAAACGCCGAGCCATCTGGAACCTGATGGAGAAGCCGTTTTCATCCATCAAGGCCAAGTTGATGGCTGTGGCCTCCAGTCTGTTTGTCCTGATCTCCCTGGTGGCCATGACCCTCAACACGGTGGAGGAGATGCAATACAGAACTGCTGCAGGTCAGCTCAGTGGCAAAACCTACTGGGAATATGTGGAGTCCATGTGCATTGCCTTCTTCACCATGGAGTACCTGCTCCGTCTGGTGTCCACACCTGACCTCAGATCTTTCAGCAGGAGTGTGCTCAACACCGTGGACCTGATCGCCATCCTGCCTCAGTATCTGCAGGCCGTCCTGGAGTTCTTTGACAGTGAGGAAAACTACATGAAGCATGAGGCCGACATGCAGGCGGTGGGGCAGGTGGGAAAGCTTGGCCAAGTGCTGAGGATCATGAGACTGATGCGAATCTTCCGTATCTTAAAGCTGGCGCGTCACTCCACAGGTCTGCGGGCATTTGGCTTCACCCTGCGTCAGTGCTACCAGCAGGTGGGCTGCCTCTTCCTCTTCATCGCCATGGGCATCTTCACCTTCTCCGCCATGGTTTACACTGTGGAGCACGACATGCCGCGTACAAACTTCACCAGCATACCTCATGCATGGTGGTGGGCAGCTGTAAGTGCATTTTTGTACCATTCAATAATTCAATAATGAATTGTTGTCTAAAACACTGACTTACTTAACAAACTGAACTAACCCATTTAAAGAGGTAAAACACCCTGTCCTTGATTACTCTCCTGCTGACATCGGCTCTGAATGGTGTGTGAACTGTGTAAGGTTATTAGATTACACTCCAGCACCACCTGACTTACTAAACACAATGAGGTCAGCTCTGCTTAAGGATGTGTCTCCTCGTGCTCTTGTGTGTTGAACAAGAAGATTCAAACTACAGACTCTTGTGTTTTTATCATATACTGATTTAGTTGCAGCACCTTACCAGTTAAACTGGGTAGTACAACCTTACCTCAAATAATGTCTGTGTTTGGTTCTTTATGAACTGTTAACACAAGCCTTTGATTCACTGAAACTGTCTGTTGCTGTGAATAAACCCATTAACAGATCATTCCCCTCCCTCTTAGAGCAGGTCGGGCAGAATGTTACTTCTAATCCAGGGGAAGGAAATGATAATCCTCTGAATGATAGTGATGTTATGGTGAAGGGAGTTCTACTTACTGCTACACACTCCTGTTGTATTCATGTGAACAGAACTGAGTCACTGAACCATCCACTTCTGAGTCGGTCTGTAAGTCTGATACATAAAACTATCTGGAAAAGATTGTATTGATTAGGAAAAACATGTTTTTGTATGCTTTTGGGCTGGTAACTGAAATTCAAATCATATTTTCTCACAACACAGTCTAACAGCATGTGCCTATCTGTAAGGAGGAAAACAATGCGGGAAACATCAGTGTCCAAGACTATACAGCAAGATATATAGACACAGTATGTGTCTCCTGATGTGAAAAGAATTGATAAAAGGTAGATAAGCCGCCACTAATATGTGCCATAGAGAAAAATAAGGTTTCATTTAGATGTACATAACAAATCACTTTTATTTTTGCTGCTTATTTATTTATTTGGTTGTTTATTTAATCTCTATCAAACAGGGATATATTTTCAGATCTTGATGATGTTTTGTTGTTTATATTTGAGATAAATATGGTATTATCCAAGAAACTAATCATTAAGTTTTGATCCGAGGATGGAAGAAAGAAATCCAGGAAACTCTTATAATGGACAAATGTTACTGTTGCTATTTCACCACAAGAGGGCAACAATGTTCAGTCTATAGCATCAGTACTCTCAGTGCTCTCTATTTATGACTAGTATACTTACAGCATTAATTGAGATACAGAAGCCTTGGCAAATCTGTTTTCTCACAAAAGGGATTTAAAACCATGATAAAGCTAACATAAATTTTCCAGCCTAAAGTAAATGCAGTATTAATCCACATGATTCTTGTGAAAGTCAGTTTTTGTTTCTTCTGTGTTGATGGTACTCCAGTGGTTGGGTCCACACTTTGCAGCATATACTTACAACTTCTATAGCATGTATCTTATAGTGAACACTGCATTGGCTGAAGCCCAAGTCTTTGCTCTCTTATTAAGTCGGGTTTTATAAGAAGACACACACTGTGTATTTTCTGTGATTCCCTCTGTGTGTGATCTGTGTTTCTCCATCACCACTGACTGCTTCTGGTCACTCCCCTGCAGGTCAGCATCTCCACTGTGGGCTATGGAGACGTCTACCCAGAGACCGCACTGGGTCGCATCTTCACTTTCGTCTGCATCGCTTTTGGAATTATCCTCAACGGCCTGCCCATATCCATCCTCTTCAACAAGTTCTCAGACTATTACTCCAAACTCAAGTCCAATCAGTACACGGCCTCCCTGAAACAACGAGGGAGGGTGAGATTCACCAAGAGGACAGCGAAAAGGATCAGCCAATGCTTTGGAAACCACCAATGTAATGGACACTAATGTTTATTGTATTTATTTATTTATTTTTATACAAAACTAATACGCTTAACTGTAGCACTGTGTAAAAACCTATGTAACAGGGGAGCAGATACCATCCATCTGCGTACCCCAGCAAGTTGTCAGCTGTTGTGAGGAAACACACAAGTTGTTATGTGCATATTTTTCAGGCCAGTTAGTAGTGAAAAGCAAAATTCAATGTGGACAGAATTCCTCTTTAGTAAAAACTCTTATTACAGTTTCCAACTGGGTCTTTAAATCCTACATAACCGTGTACTGTATCCTGCACCAAAAAATAGGAAGAATTTAAAAGGATACACAACACATCTGTAATATTTACATTTGATGTGATATATAAATTTACCAACTTGGGGTCGAAAAATTCTCCCAATAAAAGTAAATATGTGGCTTCAGTGAAGTTGGAACAAATATATAAGGAATATGTTTACCTGTGATGTTGTTATCCTGTGTGGGAAAATGTGTTGGGTTTTTTTGTAACGTAAAATCAAATGGATACCAATTATTTTTTTATGTATGTGTACATGCATGTTAACATACAATATATGTTTTAACCATGGTGCTTGATATTCTTGTTCCCAAAGTGAAAATCTGTGATATCATCAACGTCCCACTGTTTGGATGAAGAAAACAGACTTTGTTGGTTTTGTCTGAGGCTACAGAGACTGAATGAATGAACGCTTTTTCAGTATCACCACTGCAACAGTTTCAGAGGCTTATGTTTTCTTTAAATTTGTGTTCACACAGGAGATCTTCAGGGGCTTGCAAATACTGGTGCTGCTTTTCCTATGTTTACAATGACTGATAGTTTTGCCTGCAGCATTTGCAGTTTCATTTATTTGCTGTGCATGCAACTAAACCACAGAATGCCATTTCATACACTGTAAAAAAAGCTGGGTTGTTTTAACCCAGAACTGGGTCGACATATCCCGTTTTTATCCAACATTTTATTGTTATTCCTCAATATTTAGTTATTTTAATGCATTATTTGTTGTTTTTACCCCAAATTTGGTTGTTTTTATCCAAAATGTTGTTTTTTTTTACCCAACATTTGCTTGTTTTCACTCATTATTTTGTTGTTTTATCCAGTATTTTATCCACCGGACAAAAAAATAATTGGACAACATCAGACAAAAACAAAGTCAACCCACCTCACTGGGATGAATTAAACCCCGCATTAATTCAATACTGAGACAGTTTTGGGCTAAAACAACCCAGCATTTTTTAGTGTGTACACTGTTTTTAATAAACACAATTCTGCTCATACAAATAGACTCTTTACTGACTGAATTCATGAGAACATCCACGTTCATCTGCATCATAGACTGGATATATGTTCTACATGCATCTCTGCTGCCCTCTTCAGGGTAATAGATGATACTGCAAGAACCATTTTTAGTAGCTCACATGCACCGTGTTTTTAGGTTACTAATAGTAAATAATAGAGAAAACATAACATGATTGTAATATAACACTCCCTACAATAATGATAGCTAAGCCATGTATTATTATCTTGTAAATTTTGTAAACTGTCAATACAATGCAGCACAAATCAACAAGACACAAAACTTTTCTAATGCTTGTTGGGATTTATTCTATTTAGCAGGGCAGGCTTCACCCTCTGAACAATCTGACTATGAAATCTGAATAAGAAATCACAGGTTTCACAGTGAATCATAAATCTAGAGATACTGTCCAAGATATTATGGTGGGTTTAATAAAGGAATGGGACAATCAGAAGATGAACCCAAATTTAAGCAGTGGCCACATTGTTTTGTGATATAGACAGAGCATATGTCATGCTTTAGATAAGAGATTGCGTTTTTGGTAGAATACTGACAGATTTTGAATGGGAACCCTGTGCAACTGTCATCAGATAACCATGATCTTTTAGAAAACATACATTTCACATTTTTAGATTCCTTGTGAATGTATACATCACATGTTTATAGGCTATTTGATATATGAAGATGTTTATGTACATATGATTATGGCAGTGCGTACAGTTATGAATATTCACTAAAATGAGATGATACCAGAACACCTTGACACACATCTTCAGCCTTTTAATTGAAGCTTACAATAATATTTGCAGATTTGTCCTGAGATGTTTAACTTGACTAGCTACCACTTAAATCTAGGAGACATTTTCATTGGTTGCTCTTTGTCTTCAGATGTTTTTTCAAGAAGTATGTTTTACCTATACCTAAAACAGTTTTATTTCCTTCATCATATTCACTTAGACAGTTTATTTTATTGTATATGAGGAGACATATACTTTTAGGTTTAAAGCATGATCAGACTGCAATACCTTGCCTAAGTCACTTGGATTAACTTTTATAACTTCAACACTTATTTGCTTATTAAATCCACATGTTCTTGCTTTTAATTGCATTTTCATTTATTTTTTTAGCAGGCTCAGCACTGTGACATGATAAAAGTTATTTGGTCTATTTATTTTACTTCTTGTTCTTGAGTGGCTTAGAATGGTGCTGATGTCACCAGCCCCTAAAGTTTTTGTTTTTTTGGGGGGATCTTAACGGTTGCATTTTTGAAATGGAGAATATATAAACAATTTATTTAGTTATAAATGCAACTTACACCTGTGGCCATCAAACTACGGACAAATTATGACTGTATGTGCACATATTAACATATTGATACAAAATAATTCTGGAGATAATGATAAGGATCTTCTGCACACATGCTCACTGTGTTATTGCTCCACTGCTAAGATGCAGTTGTCTAATACAAGATCCATAACCTGCGAGCACAAAAAAGGCTTAAAAACTTTTTGCGGGACTCCAGGGTCCGTTTATTTATTTATTTATTTATTTTTTTGAGATACAACTCGAAAACAAGATGGTGCATCTCAGAAGGTTTTTTACAGAAGCCCTAAATGGACATAAATACATTTTTATTTTCTCCGTTTTGCCGTGACGTGATCCTAACGATTTAATTTGGTTTTCTTGAGATCTCGAGTTATTTTCTGATTATCTCGACAAAACAAAGGTTTTGTCTTTGTTTCTAAAATAATTTATCAACTTCTTGGATCAATTAAATAATTAAAATAATGATAATAATGATAATGATAATAATAATAATGATAAATAATGAAAATCCTAGGCAAAAAAAGCGACATTTAGTGCAGAACTGGTGAACACTCTCCAACTATTCACTGTAAGGAACATTTTCTCCAGAAGGTGGCAGCAGTTCCACAGTGAGCCAATATCCTCTGAGCGCAGCAATAATTAAAACGGTCGAAGAAGACGAAGAACGTCTCTTCTCCCGTCGTCCTCTGCGGTGGTAAAGTCACCTCTGTTGCTAACTGCCAACCTGCTGTAAAACCATGGCTCCTCCAGTTGCAGTCTCACCTTTGATTAAGGTTTGTGTTTCCAGATGTGTCGTGAGAGATGATTCCTCGTGTTTAACCGTCAGACAGTTGTATTTCAGGCTGCTAGCTTCGCAGCAAAGCATGCTGTCAGCACGCTAGCTAACAGCAAGTGCTAGCTTCTCTACTAGTGTTAAGTTGTAACTGTGCATATCTATAATCAAATTGTACCGAGCAGAATGCACTGTACACATGGATGTACTGAGGAGAACATGGACGGAACATCACCCCGGATTTATGCGATAATAGCACGAGCTGCCTTCATTGAAACTACGTTGTCAAAAATAGAAATGTCATTGCAAATAACAGTCAATCATTTATAGAAATAGTTTTTGAGTAACGTTTGTTATTTACTATCTTCTTTTAAACAAATTAGTCATGTTTTGGACTCATCCGTAACTTATTAAATTAATTTGTCCTCGAGTCGCCCATTGCTGTTCACTGTAGAGGTGACACGCATCAACCAATAAATTAAATATTATTATAGGAATAAACGCTAATCCTATGGTTGTGATTATATAGAACCAGTGATTCCTAACCACACTGAAACGGTCTCATTAATAACTGCAGCTATATATAAAGTTCAGTGGGTGTAGCAGTGTTGTGAAGAACTAACTGATGAAGTTAAAGTAACTTAGAAGAGCTTACATTTAAGTACAGTCGCCTTTACCTTTCCGTCTGGATATCGTGACTGTTTAGAGATTTAATGACTGTCACTAATGTGTCTTTTTTATCATTACAGACAGCCAGGTATTCAGCTTTGATTGCTGGAATCATTTATGGCAAAAAGAGATATGGTGAGTTATTTTATGTATGCAGTATTGTTGACTGCTTCATTGTAGTGTGATCATCTCTAATTCTGTTCATTTTACACATCATATATGATTAAAAACAATCGATACGTTGTTGTGTCATCAACTGGGCAAACTACATGAAAAACCCTATTTGAATTTAAGTTCACACAGGATCAGCAAAGCTCATGAACATGTGCACTTTATTATAATCAAATGTGTTTCAGAATTGCAGTCAGTCGTGAGTGTGATTGTTTCTCTTTTCATAAAACAAAATTGCCCTTTAAAAAAAAATACAAACCTTGTTAATTTCCCAGATTACCTGAAGCCTATTGCAGCTGAGGAGAGGAGGATTGAGGAGGAGGAGAAAAAGGCCCTTGAAGAGCAGAAGCGCATTGCCAAGGAGCTAGCAGAAGGTAGCCTCTCCGTGTTTATCCACCTGTCAGATATTCAGTCTCCGGTTTGCATCCATGTAGCTATATACTCTTGATACATCTCTCTCTGAACTGCACAATAAAGTATACATGGTGATTCACACTAAAATGTTTTAACTTTTATCCTCACAGCGAATGAAGACACCATTCTGAAGTAAAGTTTTGGAGCACAGTATGGGGATGTCCACGTCCATGTGCAATTTCCAGCCTCTTCCTCCTTTTTCCGGAGTAACGACGACGAAGTCGGGTCACAGCCAGTCAGACACATTTTGTGGATGTGTTCACTGTTACCTTGATTAACACAACACCCCTCTGGTTTTCCAAATGCAGAAATTTTATGTTGGTTACATTATATGAAATCGATCTCTAGAACTCCGCTTTGTATAACTGCAAGTGCAGCCGCACGAAGCTATTGAGTCAATGTTTGTAATTAAGCAGTGTAATAAATACAGAAGTACCTTATCATGACAGACTTTGTCTAATGTTTCGCAGAACGTGACTTTGATCCTCCTTCAGCCAGTTACAATAAAGTGACAAGTCATCACAGTAGATGCAGAAATATTTAATTTGTCAGATCAGTTGTTTCCTTTTTGCTAGCACCCTTTTGACCACTGCTTCCATTTACAGTACCTACTTTTAATTTATGTGTCCTTCAATCATGTGAAAACATTAAAAAAAAAAAGACCAGGCTTTTTGTGTGGATCTTTTTAAAAGACAAAATCAGAGCTGTCACAACCAATAATGAAATGATTCTCTTATATGAAAAGGCCATTAGATAATCATAGTTGTGGAAAGTCCAAAATGGAATCAAATGTTAAACATTTTTGTTCAAATATGTAAAAACCAATATGTACAAAAACAATATTAATGTGATAATTGGTGCCCCCCCTTCTTGTTTAATTGCATGGTATAAAAATGCAATTACAATTTCCGAAAGCCCATGGTGATGTCATCAATTCAGCATAAGAAACTATAAAATTCAGTAAAAATGAAGTGAAAAACCAAAGTTTTACTGCATCAATAGCTTTAAACGATGTCGCTGTCAACTTTCATGATAAAATGACTCTGCTTGTTGGTTTAATACAGTTGTAAAAAAATTATGTGGTTTTGTTTCATCTTTAATATTCATCCTGAGAAGGAAGAGAAGTGTTTTTTTAAATCAATGGATTACTACAGCCATCTCTGACGATCATTGCTCATCAAATTGATCCTGCTACTTCTTACAAAACACACACAGCTCCCAGTGACCTGACATGGCTCCAGTCCACACAAATTAAACCTGATCTTCAACCCCAGTTAAGTCAACTGTTCGCTCGCAACAAGTCCATTTAAAGCTCGCTTTTGTTGTCAGATTAGAGCTGCAGAGTTAATACTGTTGACATGTCCCAGACAGCATTGGGTAGGTAGATAGATTAGACAGTGCTGGCAAGTCCAGGATGTCAAAGCACTCTGGCCTCTGCCTAATATATCATCAGGACAGGTTATTGTTAGAACAACAACAATACTACAGTTAAATAAAAATACACATGGACCAGCTCTCACCTGCTGTATATATAAAAATATCCTCTGAGGAGAAACGAAGTTGTTAATGGGATTACAGTGATCTGCTTACTTTTAGTGTTTGGTACACAACACATAACAAAACAAAAAATAGCTTGATTGTTTAACAACATTAAACAATGAAATTATCAAGTAAATGTAGAAAGTAAAATCAAAGAAAAAATGCTGTTAAATCACATTTACAAGTGTATCTGCAGCTGAAACATATCTTAAAGACAGCTTGGCTTTGCACATTATCTCCCCTCTGCAGCTGTCTGCACTGTTTGCTGATACATAAGTGGTGTAAACTTCCTTTAACACACCTCAGCTGTTTCCTGTGCAACACGTTTTGACCGGGATTACGGGTTGAAGGTCTGATGACAGTAGGTTACTTAACCAAGCAAAAGACAGCAGACAGGAACACCTGAGTCTCTGCTGACATAACATGACACGAGAAGTTCAAAGCTACTGATGAAACTCAAATGAACCTGAAATGCTAATTTTATTACTTTGTTTTGGTGCTAGTCCAAGGTCAAGTTTATCTATACAGCACATTTAAAAACAACCCTGTTGTGCGTCACAAACTTAAAATCAATATGAAATTCAACAGATGAAAATAAAATAAAATTATGAATAAACAAAAATGTTAGGATCACCTTGGATTAAAAAAGTGGTAAGAATATTTTGTTTTCTTTTTTCATCCTTTTTTCATTCCTACAAATTATATAGTTTTGAGACTGATACTTAACTTTTTTTGTCGACTTTGGTATGAAAAGTTCACCCAGACAAAGCAGAATCCAGAAGCAGAGATGTAGGCAAAAAGAAGAGGCCTCTAATCTGTACATTTATGGACTTATAATTTTGTAGTTATTTTTCTTTTTCTGTTAGTCCTTCCTATTAAAAAGCTATTATTGTTAAATTATAACATTATATAAACTGATCCCTTTTTTCTCAGTTATCAAGGCTGGTTGAAAAAAAAAAATGAAGTAATAAAAAAGAATAGAAAAAAGTTTATGGTTCTACTATTACATTATTGAGAGAAGTACGTAGAGGGAAAAAGATGGGAGGACAAACAAACTACAAAATCATAGTAAAACTGTAATTGTATATGATTTACTCTTGGTCTTATTGTAAATTGCCATTTAACCTTACAGCCCAAAATACGCTCATGTACTTTAGCTGCAGACGCGTGACTTGAGGCTCAGGCCACCCCCCCCCGGGCATCTGCCATTATGTATTGTATTATGTAGCCCTGCAAACAATTACATAAAGCCGATACAGTGCTGAATGCGAGGGTTCATCAGCTTACAGTGGGAGATTTTGTTAACTGGATTAGCAGTAGATTTAAACTCTGCATTTAGGTCCAAGAAGTGAAAATAATCAGTGAGCCTGTCTCTGTGTCGGGTATAAAAGGCTCAAGCAGCCGTCTCCTCGCCACAGTTCAGACACTGCAACAACTCTGCACTGAAAACCTCCTTTCACTGACTTCACTCTACACTCCAGGTAAGGAGCTGCTGCTGCTGCTGCTGCTGGTTCATGGGAACTGCTAAAACTTTTGCACAATTTTAACCTATTGAGGAGATTTCTTGAGGAGAGTTGAATTAAAGCTATGAAGACAATTAACATGTGCTTGGGTTTCTTCAAGAATGGACTTCCAAATGTTTGCCCTGGTGATGTTGGTCCTGGCCTGTGTGGAGCAGGGCCTGGCCTCCTGCGTGGTGGACAGCTTCACAGTCAAACAGGACTTCGACCCCCAGAGAGTGAGTACACAAATACATCTGTCAGAAATTCTTGCAAACCCATTCATAGACAAAGCCATTGATGAATTCTGAAATATAGTCAACAACTACATTTAACTTTTAGTAATGAGCTGCATTTTTGCTTATGTTGTAACTACAGTAATACTCCTGTGTTGGTTCAGGAGAGCACAGTTTAACAGAGAATATTTTTCATATAAACTAGGATATCACTGGCAAACAATGAAGTATAGTATTGTGTATTTTGCACTACAACCAGGATCTGATGTCTCAGCAGTTTGTACTGCAGACTGGTTTAGGAATTCAATGACAAACACTCACACAACAACCCAAATTTCACTGTGCAGCTTATGTGCATATGAGTAGTTTACTTAAGGAACATAAATTAAAATAATCTCTATATTCATCTTTCACTCTTCTTTTCCTCGACAGTATGCAGGAAAGTGGTACGCTCTGCAGAAGAAAGACCCCGAGGGTTTGTTCCTGCAGGACAACATCTCTGCTGAATACACTGTTGGGGATGATGGTGCCATGGTGGCCTCCTCCAGAGGCAGAGTCACTCTCTTTGGGTGGGTGGTTTTATCAAAACCTACTTGGTATCAGTCTGAATGGGAGCTACAATAAAAAGTTTCCATTGTTGCTCGCAAATGTTATATTTTTATCTCTACCTGACCTCCAGGTTCTGGGTGGTCTGCGCTGACATGGCTGCTCAGTACTCCGTGCCCGACCCCGGCACCCCTGGCAAGATGTTCATGAACTACCAGGGACTGGCCAGCTACCTGTCCAGCGGCGGTACGTCTGCTCTGCTATTGTCTTTGGTCTCTCTTTCATGCAGCCTTCATAAGACTAACCTCTCATCCTCTGCTTCTCCAGGTGACAACTACTGGATCATTGACACAGACTATGACAACTACGCCATCACTTACGCCTGCCGCGCCCTGAAGGATGATGGAAGCTGCGAGGATGGCTATGCCCTGGTCTTCTCCCGCAACCCCCGTGGCCTCCCCCCTGCCATCCAGAGAGTCGTCCGCCAAAAACAGGAGGAAATCTGCATGGCCGGACAGTTCCAGCCCGTGCTGCAGTCCGGTACGTAACAAAGAGACAAACAGTGAAGCAGTGATCATCTGTGCAGACAAACTCAGAACTCATCTTACGTTTGTTCTTCTTGTTTCTGTGTGTTTCTAAACAGGAGCTTGCTAAACTGGTCGCACACTTAAGCCTGCTGGACAGCCCTTCATTAAACTGGATCGATCATCAGATGAAGACCAAACTCTTCTCAGGAGAATAGTCCTGTTACAATTATATCCCAATGTCCTACAAGAGAATTATTGTCCCATAAAAATCCTAAACACTGCCAAATTGAAGATATAATTTCAAGCCAAACCCATTGAAAAATATTACCGGTTGAGTAAATTGATGATGCAACCAACCGCACAGTATTGTCACACCGATGGGTAACATCTGCACTGCTAATTAGTCTGCATTGTGACAATAAATTTTGTAAAGAAACCTGCTGTTGTCCTTGTCTTTGAATCACCAGTCTCAGGTTTGGTCTACAGAGGTTTTTACAACTTTATTTATCTTCTGCAAGAATATAAAACACAATCATCTGAGAGAATTGAAGTATATATAAAAAAATATATCACAAACTTAAAAACATAATCTCATTCCTGTATTTTACTTGTCAGTTCAGACCAACTGAATAATGACACAAAAACCTAAGTTGGACAAACATTGCTTTGTCTTTTTCAAAAATAACTAAATGTTTGTGAACCACATTTTAAGATTTCTCCTAAAAGAGCTGGGAGATCGACGAACACAGAATCAGAATCAGTGAGTGTGTACTTGTTGCTGCCAGGAATATTTTCAAAAAGGCTTTCACCAATGCAACATGTGTGTTCACTTCTGTCTATATCCCCAAACTGACAAAGCTACAGTAGCTTCAGAGATAAATCATGACAATCTATTCCTGTGTTACTGTCAACCAGAGCATAAAGTATGCAACTAATGTGACTGGGCGACATTTAATTAATTACAGATGACACGTACAGCGTAACACACAGGGCGTAATCAGCACATTGATCTATATGAAATGAATTTACATTGTAGAAAACATTGACCTCGGTCTAATCCTGCTCTGGATACCTCTCCGGCAGCGAGTATTCCCCGGGCCTTCCCCAGTAGTCCACAGCTCGAACTCTGTACTCACCCCTGACCTCCTGGTCCACTGTGGGACACAACACAGAGCATGGTGTTATTTCTACAGAGGGGTTTGAAGATAGTCAGACCCCTAATCATGGTTTTGAGGATGGGGGTTGTTACCTGGGGAATAGACGAAAGAAGTAAAAATGGTGTCCTGGGTGTTAATCCTGCTGAATCCCTTGTGGCCAGTGGAGAATTCCACCTCAAATGTCTTGATGCATCTGCCGAGTACAAAGTCACTCATCAATACCTTTGTGTTTTCACCAGCATCACAAAACCAAAGAAACCACTGATGCATATTACATTTTTTTCTTTGGGTTAATGCAAAGTGATACAGAAATTAAATCTAAATCAGAGTTCTGGATTAAAGCACTTTAAACATGTACATACTTAGAATCAACACAGTGGTCAGACCAGACGATTAGGACTTGGCCTTTGGTGATCTCGATGAAGCGTAATCCATTGACCTAAACACAGGTTAAAATGTAGTGTAAATGTAACCTTCCACACAGAATAAGGAATCTTAATTTAAGAGATAGAGGGTCAGTTCAGCAGATTAGGTATTATGCTGTATCTTCTCACTATTGGACAATGGAGTAACTGTTGGGTATGCTTCCTGTTGATTCAACACTAGAAATGCTTAAAAAAAAGTTGTTGGTTTACACAGACAGACATACTTCAAGACAGGATTCAACTAAAGTTGTAATTCAAAGATGCTTTTTTTGGGTATTGTCCTTCACAACCATTTAAACCCATTTCCAATTAAAGCACAGCACAAAAACAGAAGAAAGAGGAGACTGTTGTTGTGTGTTGGTAAAGACCTGGTCAGGCACAGCTTTGGGTTGGGCACAAACATGGATGAAAAGGACAGAGGGCACAGGCAGTGTGGCTTTCACTGTCAGACTGTCCCCAGCAGGAACCTCCCAGGGTCCATCAGTGTGAGGGTCCTGACACAATAACACATCATCAGTCTCTTAAAGCACTTTACAGAGAAGAAGAAACCAAACCAAATCAATCAGAACAGAGGCTCTTACTCATTTTCTTAAATAAGGTCCCATGATAGATAGTCATGTATTTCCATGTAACATACAGTAAAAGGTAACAAAGTTAACAAGATATATAGACCTGAACACATATTTGGTGAGACCAGGAGGCCAAATGATGTAGCATATAAGCATCATTCAACAAAAACATCGAGTTTTGACAAAGATATACATGATTAGACTGGAGAGTGATGGGGCAAAAATGTTAATGCTGGGGTCAATGGCCTCAGGAGGTTACCAGAGGTCAGATCCAAAATGCCTCCATGCCTGAAATAAAACCTTGTTAGCAACATCATGGAAAAACTACTAAAAAGACCTTGATGATTTTTTTTTCAGAGATGATTAAATTTGGGTGAAGATCAGAGGTTGATAAAAAATCTCCAAATGAGGTCAACAGTGTTCGATCTACAGCATCAGGACATCAGGTGGAGGTTTGTGCTCTCTGAGTACTTTCTATATTACTGTAACCTTTCATCAGCCTGCCTGTTTACCTGGACACTCCTAAGTTGTCTGAACTGTTCTGCTGTGGGGTAGTCGGGGCTTCCCATGCTCTGCCACAGATGGTACGGGTTGGTTACATTGTTGTCCATGTAGTATGTGACATACACAAGACCTGGATAACAAACAAACACATAACAGACATGACTGAAATGAAATAATTTACAATTAATTGCTCCTACATACAAACGCCTGTAAGATACCTGAAGACTACACAACTCATGCAATAGAAAATGTACATCTCACACCACAAAACACACTCTCACAATGAATAGTTTCTGATTAACAAGTCACTCACACACATTGAGCAATACAATCCAACACCCACAGTATTATTATTGCAAATCACCTCCTAAAAACCCGACACAACCCAGATGGAGAATTTGGATGAAATCATTACGACTCATGTCCATCAACAGGATTTCAGGTTTAGATGGACGCCCAGTAGACTTTAAGGAGCATCTTTGCCCTTCATCTTTTCAATCTAATATGTAAAGCCCAGCACCAGTGATCCGACAGTGTTTTGTTAAACATACCCTTCTCTGCCGCCAGGCCCTTCAGTGACACAGTGACATCATCAGTGTTGGCGGAGGTGCTGTTGTCGTCACTGTTGTAGACCAGCACTGCTGCCTGCCAGCTGTCTGAACCACCAGGTCTTACAGGCTTGTGGCTGCTGGCGAGAACTCCCACCGTGCTGTTGGGGCTTCCTGCCAAGTTCAGAACTTGGGCCAGGACCTGGGTCTCTCCTTAAATTGGAAGCATATACAGGTCAGCTACTGCAATAATTGTTGCATCCTAAGTGAATTATACATTTTCCCTGGACTTTCATTTGTCCTCGAGTACAGTGGAGTGGCACCTAGCAAAGCCAGCAGGCCCATGACGGCGAGGACAGGCTTCCTGATGAGTTGCACGTGAGGTGGCTGCGTGTTGTTGACCTGGAAGCGGGCGGTCAGTGTGCGCTGAGTGAAGGGGTGTGGGTGGTAGCTGAGGAAGGCGTTGTCATTGCTCAGCAGGGTGTAGTTGATGGTGCTGTTTGGATCTGTCAGCAGCAGATCCTGGTGCTGGTTTATAACCTGTTAGAGGGAAGAGGACAGAGGCTTGGTTAAGGGTGATGATTTATCTGTGAAGTTCCCCTCAGCTCCCGCCACTACTATCAAACCATTTCCATAGGAAAACATTATTTACTCTATACTCACACTAGGCTGATTGCATTGGTTTGACTCTCTTGGTTTTTTATGCTGTCCTTTTGTCTCACCTTCACTACCATTGCAGCATAGGTCACATCAGCCCTCCACTCCTGAGGCCTGGACCACCCCACCAGAGGATCAGCCTCATCATTGTAAACAGGGAGGCTGCGGAACCGAGGGAAACGGTCCTGGATCTCTCCTACTGTCTGGACCTCCTGCTGGAGGATGGGTAAGGAGTAGCCTCCTCCCTGAAGGACAAAACAAGTCAATTTGTATCCGTTTGACAGTTAATCAAGTGAACACATTAATAAAAGAACTCAAATGACTCCACTATTAGGATTTTAAGGATCTGTGGTATTTCATCAACATTAAAATCTTTGCGGTTGTCCTCAAAAATGATTATATCAACAAGACCAGGTGGATCTGCTGTGAAACCAACACTAATGTTCTTTAGTGTTCTTTCTTGCCTGGCAGCTGCAAAAAATTAATTAAACAGTTATAGATCTAATACTCCTTACAGTGTTAGCTTTCTTTGTGTTAAAGATTTGCTTTGAATTGATAAAAACCCACCTTCTTGTGCAGGGCAATGTAGTCAATCCTGACCCCAGTCTCACCAGTGAAGTAGTTGGTGCCGTTGTAGCAATGCTGCAGCATGGCCCAGCAGTATGGGGAGTGTGGGGGTGGATGACAGGAGTCTCCAGGTCCTCCAAACCTCAGGAGACTGCTGGCTGCACGCAGACCCTCTGAACAGGCATCATAGTAATTCAGAAACCCTAAACAGAAAAAAAAAAAAATCAAACAAAAAGACAAGAGAACCACAGAACTGTTGTGTTAATGCACTGCACTGTAAACTCACAGTCCCAGACTGTTACTGCTTAGATATATTTAATGCTGCTTTGTCTAATTGGGTACCACTTAAAAAAATAAGTGATATAATATAAAAATGTAGAGTGTATACCGCTAGACTTACCTTGAATTGACATGGTAACATTATCAAAGTCGTGGTTGTTGGGCTCATTCCAAGTTTCAAAGTTCCAGCGTGAGACACTCCCCAGGCCATATCTGTCTGAAATTGAGATTCAACAATCAACATTTTAACAAAACAGGACAGAAATGACTTTATGCAGCAGCAGAATCACACAGTGCAGATTAAGATCAAGTCTTATGAAAGTGTTTCTGTGATATGACATTTCCTGAATGGTCCCAATAGGGATAACCATAAACTTATAAAACCCATAGCACTAAAATTAAATAGAGAGATCAAAATTAAGCCTGGATGACATTAGAACAAATTAGAAGAATTTTCAACTTGCGTATTTTTTTTCATGTTAATGTTTTTACTGTCCATGATTAAGTGGAATGGAAACCATATGCAAAAATGTCTTAACAATGGTAGCCAGCACTCACTCACCGATGTACCTCTTGGCTATGAGATAAACCAGATTTCTCCACTTGACCACCTGTGATTTGTCCTCAAAGTCAGAGAAGTAGTTAGAGACACTGCCCATAAGTTCAAAACCTGAGAAGAGTAACAGAGAGCAGAAAAATCACATAGGTACTGGGCTTTTCCATTTTTTTTTTTCCACCTTTGAATTTACACATATTCAGTTTGGCAATCAACTAAACTCTGCTTTGGATTCTTAATTAAACCATTTCAGACACAGTAAAATTTTCCTAACTGGATACAAAGAAGAGTCATGCTGTTGTTTATCACAGAATATTTACATTTGATCCAGCACTAACCTAGAACCAGATGGAAACTGATAATGTGACGTCAAAATGTGACGTCTTCCTGTAGGGTGTTGTGATACATTACCTGGTTGCAGTCCATTAACCCACAAGAGTTCAATCAGCTGGTCCAGTTTAGTGAAATTGTACTGGGGTTGTCCTCCAATATCTCTGCAACAACAAAATCAGACAGCTGTAATCTATTAGTAATCTATGTATCTATGAGTAAGGGATACTCATAAAACAAGAAACTTATTATAATACATTAATCAATGTTAAATTATCATTAATCCTCCTATTATCCTTAATGTTAAACTTCTCAAAATAAATAGTTAGGGCCCGAGCCCAAGCAAGGGGTAAGGGCCCTATTGTAATTGTAATTGACTGCTTTCTCCATTGGATTGAACAAGAGAAAACACTGCAGAGAGCAGCATCCTGCTCACTGTGTGAAGGCACAGTAAGGCAGGGTGACAGGCAGAGGTCACAGGGGCGACAGGTAACAACGTCTGTGCTTGGAAATTCAGGAGGGAATGCTGTTTCTTACTTTTATGTGTATGCACTTCATCAGTGTGAGCTGATTGTTTATTTTTTGTTTTATTCATTTATTTTGCACTGCAAAAAAAGACAAAAGGTGACATTACATAGAAATAAGATGAGTGCAGGTGAGAAAAGAAACCTGAAAAGGGCTTATGGCTTACGCCGT
The DNA here is from genome assembly GCA_900323345.1 of Pseudochromis fuscus. Classification (NCBI taxonomy): domain Eukaryota; kingdom Metazoa; phylum Chordata; class Actinopteri; family Pseudochromidae; genus Pseudochromis; species Pseudochromis fuscus. Next base: position 17,034 of record OOFC01001768.1, on the reverse strand, counting down.
TGACCGAGCACCAGCCGTCGGCCGAGTCCGGGTTGAGTCACCACCGGCTCCGAGGGGGCGGCCGGTGTGCGAGGGCCCATCCAACGCTGCTTGCAGCTTTAATTATCATTTTTTTGCTTAATATTTCCTGACTTTTTGCATTTTAATTTAGACTTATGGGTAAACAAAAATTAACAAGAAAATATGTTTTCAATGTACTGTACATGCTTTGTAGCACCAGTGCTATAAATAATAAAAATTTATAGTTAGAAGTAATTTAGATCCTTTCAAAACAGCAAAAAGATCTTTGTTATTTTGGATGTATAAGGAGGTGGGATGGGGGCTAATGTTTTGCTTAAATGGATATTTAGGGAGCAACATCAAGTGCTTGAAGCCTAAACTCCGATAACAACTTTGAATATAATGATTTTCGGGAGGTCAGAATTGCTGAGGGTCAAACTGACCCCACAGATAAAAGATGTTAGATGTTAGTTAAGGGTTTGTTTTTTTTCACCTGACTATACAAAGGCATGGATAACTGCACTTTAATTGGATATTTTATCACCTGCTGGTTCACTTACTGTGCAGTGACCAGCTCCAGCATCCAGTGGATCCGGACCTGCTGGATCCCTCCGTGTGGGACTGAGCCCACATGGGCAAGATTCTGCTGCTGGTCGATGCTCAGGTCAAACTGGTGGGACTGGGTGTGAGGGAGTGGAGGGCTGGACACAGAAAACAGCCACCCATTTAGCTTTGTGATGTGACTATGTTTTAGGTACAAATCTCAATGTTTTGACTTTTGGGGGAAATTAAGTAATATTTAAAACATCACATTTCTCCCAGAAGCCTTCTGCTAGACTTGTCATAAAAATAAACTTACATTCATTTATCCATTTTAAATCTCAGTGTTTGGTGTCCATCCCTGGAATAACTATGAATAAAGGCAGCTTATATTCGACCTACCAGAATCCTGTGCTTCTCCAGAAGTGTTTAAGATCTCCAGCTGGTTTTCCCACATCAACCGTGATAACGTACGAGGTGGCGAAAGTTTCGGAAATGTAAATAAGTAAAGCCAGCACAGAAAAAGTTATCCACACCATGTCTGCGACTGATCATGACAACTCTGTACGTCGCGCTACCTTAAATAGCTAAAAATAAACACGATGTAAGATCAGGCCTGCGGGGCCAACATAACCCCAACATACTTAAAACTTTGTAAGCTCGATAATGAAAAGAAAAACTCTAACATAACTCGCTTTAACACCGGTGAAACACAGCAAAACAAAGTCTCCTGTTAACTAGCAAACTGCAGTCACCTGCGCACGATGACGTATATTGACCGCGACACTGTTGTAGTTCTTTATAGAAAGTGAAGTCTCTATGGTTTATTCCGAAGTTAGATTCTCACTAAATGAATGTATACCAAACACTGTATATCATGAATTAAGGACATAGATAATGCGGTTTACTTTGTGATAAAAGAGTTCAGTGTTGATCATTTCTTTTTTTTTTTTTTAATTGGTGAATTTCAGAACAAAATACAATAAATTTGGAAGCTCATTTCAGACCTAATGGATGGATCTGAAGATTTTGCACAACAATAAACAGTAATTCATGTTTCCCCTTTGGCTTTCAACACTGGTACCTGACAACCACCGCTGTCAACCCATCATTTGGAGCAGTATCACCTACAGTACCAGGTGCAGCTCCTCTACGTGATAAGAAAAGTTATGCAAAAATTAACTCAACATTTGTTATCAATCATACCATTACTATGGTGAAACCACACCAGTTTGGTTCATGCATATGCCAGCTTTATATTTATGAAGCCCAAAGTCCAGACCATTCAAATGTTCCCATAAATAAAGATTCAACAATAAGGAGCTGTTAATGGGACATTTATTTATTTAAAAAAAAATGGGAGAGTCAAGAAGGCATGAAAGGAAAATTCAGATGTAATTTACAGTTGAACTCAAAGATACTGTTAAACAGCAACAGTTATACACAACCATATACACAACCTGTACAAATATTTTTTTCCCGCAAATTTGCAATTTAAATTCAAAATAACTTAAATAGGTTTCTATGTAAAAGTGCAAATCCTTATGTATTGGATGTCTGTGAGTAAGACCATGGCGACAGAAAGGGTGCTTTGATGAGCTCACTGATTGTAGGGCGTTCACTTGTATGGCATCGAAAGCACAAAGCACATTTCAACATATACCAACTCCAAATCTGATGCCTAGCATTGCACTGATGAGCAAACATCCTCTCTAATTTAAATCGATTGTAATGGCAATAAAATCATCTCAAATTTGGTGATCTGATAGACAACCCTTTCTCAATCAAGCATGCCCCAGCCCTGAATTAAAATCACTAAAAATATTTCAGTTCAGTGTTTGTAGTGTTCTCGGGTTGAAAGTTTGGGAAGTCAGCATTACAGCATAGCAACGGTGCACTGTTACCTGTCAGATAGTGTTATAGGTTAGCATTAAAATCACAGTTACCACAGGCCATTCTATACAGGATGAACCCAAATACGGTGGGGTTGTAGTCGTCCACAGGTTTCAGGATTTGACAGTGAGTGTGTGTGAGGATGAGTGTGTGTAGAATCGAGGGAGGGGATGGGTGATTCTCCACAGTCACAAGGCATGAGGCGACAAAGAGTGGCAAACTGTTAATGCTGATTCTTCAAAAGTCTCTACAAGCATCCTCCTGATTGTTGAGGAGGGGAGGGAGGGGAGAGATACTGTAAGAACTAACCCACGCACGCTATTGGGCCTCACATGCTTCTGTATTAACATGCAGCCGATGCAAAAAAGAAAACAAAGAAGAAACTGTGTCATCACCATGAGTAGAAGAATATTATACAGCGTATCTGCTCATGAAGCACTGGTCACCATGGGTTCTACTGGACAGAAGACTGGAAATGTGTTTGGTAAATAAAAGGTGTTTAGGCATCTGCAATACGAAGGAGAAAGTAACAAGCATTGAGTCCTTGTGTGAGTGTGACGTAAAGTAACTACGACTTCTGCTCAGCTCCTGCAGCAGACTGGGCTGCGCTCTCCGGTTTAAGGATCTGGTAGGTGATGAGGTACTCCGGGTAGGCCTGGAGGAGCACATAGCAGAACATCAGCCAATATTACACAGCAGGTGTTACAGGTGTTTTTCATTTAGGCAGATTTATTTTTTTTTTACACTGGTGTCCTTGTTTACCTGCTCTCCTCTGTAGATGACATATTCGGCGTAAGCTAAGCCGTTAACGCTGGGTCGCCCAATTACTGAATGATGTCCTGGAGGGGCGTGAGCCATCTTCATGGCACTGAACTGTAGGAAGGACTTCCCCAAAGTCACTCGACAGAAAAGCATTTGTCTGAAAGTTCAGATAAGAGGTGTAAGGTCAGACACAAGCCTCCACACAACAATACACATACAAACGACAAACAGGAGCAAAGTTTTGCAACCAAGACATCTTTCAGCAATTTAGTTAGAAACTTGACAGCAACTAAAGGGCCCTAATCAAGTGTCCGATTCTTTTTATTAGTGCAAAGCATCTTTGAGCATTTGTTAAAAGTGCTCATAAATAAAATTTATTATTATTATTTTATTAACTAACAGTCAACAATTGGACAGCAGTGGCTCAGTGGTAGAGAGGACATCTACCAACCAAAGGTGGTTGGTGGTTCGATTCCCCCTCCTCCCAGTCACTGTCTGTGTGTCCTTGGGCAAGAGACTTTACACACCTTGCCCTGTATGAATGTTGAATGATTGGTTTAGTGGCGGTCAGAAGGGCCATAGGCGCAAATTGGCAGCCACGCCTCTGTCAGTCTGCCCCAGGGCAGCTGTGGCTAGCTTTACTTACTGCCACTGGTATGACTGGGTGTGAATGAATAATGGTCTTTGTGAGCGCTTTGAGTCGGGACTTCCAGAAAAAAGTGCTATATAAATCCAAACCATTATTAATATTATTATTAAAATAATAATCCTGGTGAGTCAAAGTTACCTGTGGCACAGGTAGCAGGATCGGTCTTTATGCGTAGGACACCCCGTGCCTCCTCCAATGCCGTAGACATACTGATTGCTCTTTGAAGAGTTCTCTGCAAAGTAGATCCCAGCTCCAAACATCCCTCCTATGTAGGCGTGGCGCTCGTCAAAGCCTTTGTGGATGATGGCGTTGATGAACGGAGAACCTGTGAGACGGTAATCAACACGCAAAGTTTGATCAATTTAGAAATAAATATCAGACAGATACAATAGTTTGAACTAAACACAATGAACAGATCGTAAACTGACAGATGGTGTGACAGTGAGTATGGTTACCATGAAACAACATCCGCTCATTGTGATGGTTGTGGTTTTCATCTGCAATTTCCTTCTGTCGATGGGTGTAACGTTCCCTCAGCTTCTTATTTACCACCTTCTGAATCTGAGAGAAAAATATGATGCATATTAATCATGACGCAACTGTTGACTCGCATGCGCTGGGTTAATATTAGAGTAATAAAGTGCAGACAGACTCCTGGTTCAGACCTTGATGATGTTGTATCTGCTGAAGACCCCACCAGCGTTGCCACCGTCTCTGTGCTCTCTGATGGTGCTCTGCATCTGAGGGATTCACCAAAGGATTTTATAATCGAATTATCACAAGCTATCAGTAAATGATCTGCAATCTTATGATGCTTTATCATATTTAAGTGAATTAAAACTTATTTAAAATGTTTTTTTATATAGTTATTGATATCAGTTTGAAAACAAAAAGCACAACAGTTTTAAGACAAATATGAAGATACTTGACTCACCTCCTCCTCCACAGACTGGTACTCCTTGTCATCAGGGGCGAGGTCAATCAGGATGGTGCCCTGGTTGGCACAGTGGAATGTCAGGTATGGGTTGGCACCTGAAAGAGTGAAAAATAGTCCAATGTTGAGCACCTTTTTTTATAAGTCTAAATATGTCTGACTTTGGCAACCCAGTCGTAGTAAAAAAAAAAAAAAAAAAAAAAAAAAAAAACAACAAAAG
>OOFC01001768.1:0-12016 GCA_900323345.1 Pseudochromis fuscus | reverse complement strand
AAAGAACAACACAGGATGCTGCTGACCTTGCTGGCCGCCCAGCAGCCTCTCAACACCCTTGATAAGCTTGTGTCGGTGGCCATAGGCATTAATCCCAATCTCCTTCAGCTCCTCGTGGCCCATGTCAGCCAGCACGTCCAGGGTGATCTGGAAAGGGCCACAAAATTTAAGAGGAATTTTACTACTTCACGCACATTGGAAGACTTATTTTCTACAAGACTACTACAGACCTGCTCCCTCTCAAAGATGTCCCTTAAGTGCTCCAGGCCCAGGCTCTTCAGGAACTGACTTATGTTCATGTCCAGCATTGCCACTATGAAAAAACACCATGTTAGACAATCTAAAAATAATCATTCAACAACAATTAACCATAGAGTTCAGTATCACACAGGCCACAAACTTACTCTCTCCTTCCTTGCGGTCAGTGCCTGTGGCGCCATCAGCCACCCCGGAGGACCCGGTGGCGGCAGCAGCAGCTAGTTCAGTGAGGGGCCCGGCTAGGTTGTCTATGCTGCTGGCAGCCGATAGACAAGATGGTGTGGAGGCAGGGGAGATGACAGAGGCGCTGACCACTGTGGCTTGGGGCTTGAAGCAGCTGGGGAGGGCGTCTGGTGGCATGGCATCCATCAGCAGTGCTCGGATATCATCAGCCTGCAGGGATGGCGGAGAAAAAAAATAGTTGAAAGGAGCCTCATTTAAACTGAAGCAGATTTATTAACTATACTGAACATTATTGGTCTGCTGCTTATCACAGTAATTCCTCAGCAGTGAAGGTCTGTCAGAAACCCTCACCGTGGCCAGGTCCAAGGCTGTCTGGCCCTCCTGGTTCTTCATGGTGGGGTCGGCTCCATGAGCCAGCAGCAGTGCACAGAGCTGCGTACGACCTTTCTGGGCAGCTTCATGGAGGGGTGTGAAAGCCCACTTGTCTGTAGCATTCACACATGTATTGTACTTGATCAGGAGCGCTGCGATGTCCACATGCTGTGATGAAGAGAGGCAACAGAGCTTCAGTCAAACTCTGAACTTTAAATTAAATCAAATAAAGAACTCATTACAAGTTGCTGACAGCATTCACAGTGGCTAAAAGCAAGACCACAAAACGAGAAACATATTTATAAATATGCAGCTTTTAATGTAGCTTCAAAATTTTGGAATATGGAAAAGCAAACCTCATAGAAAGTGCATTATGTAAGTAATGTGTTTGTGTTCATGTTGCTGAGACTGACCCCATAAGAAGCCGCATTATGTAGAGGAATGAGACCTCCTTTATCCTGGGCGTTGACATCGGCCCCATGTTCCAGCAAATACTCTGCCACCTCGAGGTTGTTGTAACCAGCTGCGAAAAGAAAACAGGAATTGTAGAGGAAAAGTAGAGGTGTGAATCTTCACTAGTCTGCTGATTCGATTCAATTTGATATCTCGATGCATCACATTGGGTTGAATACATTTTATATTAAAGCCATACAGGATTTTTAGCTTGGCGGAATGCGTTAAGATAATGTATAGTCCAATATAATACAGTTTTTTATATTACTTCATATGGTTAAGTTTCCATCCAAAAATACAAGTAGTAAGTAAACTTGAATCTGAACACATCAGACAACAGTTCTTGTCAACAAATTAGAACATTTTTTGAGTATGACAAAGTTCACATGGAGCATCCATTTTCATATAATCAAAACAGGTGCAGGTGTATGTGGAGCTGTATATGTGTGTGTGTGTGTCTGTATCTGTACTACATGCAGCCCCACAGAGCAGCGGTTTGTGATGGCGACACAAACTGGTTAAGTGCAATCGACACTGAAAGCTCAACAAAAATGAACATTCTCTGTGTTAGCGCTGATGGAAATGAGAGGGCCGGCCGAGTATCGTCGGTCATAGTGCGGGTTAAGGCCCATCTCAAATCTCACTGTCATTGCTCTGGCACGTATGCAAATCGTGACGAATGATGTATGAGACCCAGATGAGACTAGAATTTATCATAGGTCTAAATGAAAATAGTTACCAAGAATGTTACTGTTCATTTGATTTTTTTATGCACTAGACAGAAAATTTACGAGCAGCATAATTACGTTACAACTGACTACGGTCGGCCTCTGCATCAATGCAGCATTGCTCATGTCTGCAATGTGACGCACCGATTATTTGATTAATTTCAACACCTCTAAATTGAAGAAAGAAAGAAAATGTAGAAATAAGACTTAAAATACTCCATTTATAATGTATGATATTTAGCTGGACTGTCTAATTCCATGATAGTCTGGAATAAAGCAGATCACCAAACAAAACCAAGGGTAAATACTGTATATACACCAAACCACCAATCTCAGCAGGGGTATGGGAAAAACTTCTTTCAAATTCCCCGTAAAAGCCACATCAACTGTGTGTGTTAGCTTCAGAATTCAGTTTGAATGAAGACAAAACCACAAACATGTCAAAGCATTTAGTACCTGCAAGGTGGAGAGGTGTGGAGTTGCGGCCCTGTGTGTCTCTGCAGTTGATATTCTCTGGGGAGCAGAGTTTCTGGACACGAGCCAGACAGCCCTTTTTGGCAGCGTCCAGCAGGGCGGCATCACCCCTCAGCAGGTCCTGGATGTCTGTGTCTCCATCCTTGACCATGTCCAGTGGCATGTTGCCATCACGGTTCTTCTTGGATGGATCGGCTCCATGCTAAACAGAAGAGTTTGAGTTTTTCATTCTACTATTTTATACAAACATTTAGCATACACAAGAGTTTGTGGCTTCAGAGACAAAAATGATTCACGTCCCCGCCCATCTGTGATCAACATCATGACAATAACTAACATGGGACATAACTTAATGTAAAATAGTATGTGTGAGACAGATGACCATAAGGGATTCCTCACTTTGAGCAGCAGTTTGCAGATCTCATATTTCCCTTTAGCTGCGGCCTCATGGAGCGGGGTGAACTTCCAAAGGTCGGCCACGTTGACAGAGGCTCCGTGTCTGACCAGCAGCTCGGCCACTTCATAGTGACCGTAGGAGCATGCGTTGTGGAGGGGAACCAAACCGCTGGAGGAGGACAAACAGGTAAAAATCTTATAGCACTTAAAACATCAAAATATAAAAATGCATTATTAAAGTATTTCCATTTACAATTTGTAGAAAATAAATACCACTAGCTTTAAAAAAAATGCTTACAATTTTTAGATAAACACTGAAAACAAAAAAAACCAAACAAACAAACAAACAAACTCACCCCTTGTCTTTGGCATGAACATCAGCCCCATGGTGTAACAGGTATTCAACGACAGCCACTCGGTTGTAACCAGCTGCGAAGTGGAGAGGAGTGGAATGGCGGCCTTCCAAGTCCCGACAGTTTACATTCTGGGGTGTGCAAAGTTGCTGTTGTACAGAGACAAATTAATTACTAGCAACTCACCTAAGTGGTAATGATAACAATTGCCGGTGCATGGGAATGTGAAAGTAATTTGTGTTGCTGCACAGAAGTAAACAGTGAACTTACTTGCACTGTGTCCAGATCGCCTGCTTTGGCCGCTTCCAGAAATCTGTAGTCCACATCAGAGTTACGTGTGGGAACGTTTTCTGAAAACAAAACACAAAGAAATTAAAAACAAAGCAAGAAAAGTGACATATCCATCACAAAAAAATATGGTGATTGAGACTTTAATCCTTAGGCCATATCGTGTGAAAGGAAACTCAGTATTTATGGTGATTAATGTGTTTACCATTAAGAATCTGTTGTACAGCCTCGTTTCCCATCTGAGCAGCGGTGAAACCCTGCAGGGATACGATGGAGGGGTCGGCCCCATAGCTCAGCAGCAGCTTGCAGGTCTGGATGTGACCAGCCAGCGCTGCTCGGTGAAGAGCTGTCTGACCTAATGTGTCCGCTGCATTTACCTGGAGTCAGAGGAAGGGAAGTTTAGCAACACGTAATGTCAACTTTCCCAGATCACATGATATTATATCTAGCAGAAGAGAACTGTAATGTAAAAACAAACCTTTGCTCCATGTTTCTGCAGCACCTCCAGTATATCATTGTGAGCTCTCTCAGCAGCGACATGCAATGGAGTCATAAAGCTTAAAGACACAACAGAGAGAAAGTCACGCTGTTAATGTATGAGCGCCACTATGTCATTTCAATTAGCATTTAAATGCTTTAAGACACACAACACTAAACATGGAATTAGACTTGATACACAGACAGGCATCATTACACATTCACCAACTGCATTTTCATCAAGCATAATAAACTCACATGATTATTTTTTTTCAACAGAAGATTATTGTAATTCATTGGAAAACAGATTTTCATACAGTAACCTCTTTAGCAGAAGCTTCTGTTCCTTTGGTTTTGTGAATTTAATAAAAACCTGTAATTTCCTCATGACTTAAATTAATTGTAGTTCAGCAGTTTACATTCTAAGTAACAAACAGTAAAAACTCCACGGTGCAGACTTACTCTTTGTTCTTCTCATTGATGTTGGCACCTTTACGCAGCAACAACTCAGTGACCTGTTTTCTCTTTGGGTGAGGGGAAGCCACAGCACAGTGCTGAAATACACATTAACAGTACATGAGTGTCCTGGAATCTCAGTCAAAGATCAGGCAACAAGGACTAACTGTGGCAACATCAACTTAATTCACCAGGTGAATTTTTTTTCAGTATACTAAGAATTTCAAAGTAATGAAACTGCAAAGAAAAAAACAAATTTAGCAGTAATGTGATTTTAAATGTGAAAATGAACTTTAGCACCTAAACTACATAAAAACACTTTGTACTGACCAGAGCCGTCTCATTGGTTTGAGGATGTTTGAAGCTGATGATCTCCAGAGCCAGCGTCTTCTTCACTTTGGCCATGTCGGCCTCGCGAGCTGCCTGCAGCAGCGAGTGACCTTTGAACTCATCTACATGGTAAACAAAGAGGTAAATGGAGAATGGTGCATTTTGTGAGTATTTCTGAATTTAATTTAAGCAATATCAAGCTACCAATTTGACTTCTTCTGGTGTATTTAAAAGGGATAAACTAATTTGGGTTTGACAGTGTAATAATATTTTTGAAATACAGAAAGCCCCACAAATGTTTATGCACTGAACCTATAATACATAACGGCTGTGGGAGTGAAAGATTCCAGTCATCTTTTGGTGTACACGCATGTCTACTTTGGCAGAGTGAGAACTTACAGGTGAGTCTTTCTTTAAGCTCTGGAGTGGGTGCCATGTCCACGGCGCTCTTGCTGTGACAGTTCAGTAGGGTGGGATCGGCCCCGTGGCTCAGCAGCAAGGAACAAACCTCCACTCTGTTCTTAGACGCAGCCTCGTGGAGCGGAGTGAACTGCCACAAATCCATAGCGTTCACACAGGCTCCATGCTGCAGAGAAAACAGAGCATCAGAGCACTGAATATGTACAGAACAAGGAATAAATATTTGTTTGGTTCCTTCACCTCAGTATCTAACATGAGGAAAACATAAAAACTTTGTTTTCTTTTCTAGTTCCCAATCAGATCATAACCATAATGACTGATTAAAATTGGATATTATACACTTAACATCACATTCTTAGTCTAGAAACTAACAGAAAATGCTGCTACTGTTGTCAGGAGGTAGGCCAGGAGTTTTTTTTTAGTTCTTGATTCAAAGGAATGAGTTAGCTCCTGTACAACCAATGCAAACAATATAACATTACAAAGCTATAGGAGTTAAACTCATTTAGTATTCATGAATAACACAGGCAAGTTGGATTTTACTGTATTCGTAAATCCTTAAATGAATAGTAAATGCTAATACTGAGAGCCCCAGAGAAGACATTTTATGCATATTTAACCATTTAAGACAAAGTTGTGAGGGTTTTGTGTGGTTGTCTTAATGCACCTACTGGGCTGCCATGATGCAGTCTATCTCACCATGTGTAGCCTCCACATGCTGAACCTATGTGATTTCACAGTATTTCAACCAATCAGAGAAATCCTCCCAATGTCCTGATTGGTTGAAATGCTCAGACACCATTTTGCACATTAAGAATAGCAGCCTCCAAGAAATCATCCAGAAAGTGTGAATTCTGACTTTCAGAGACGGCTCTCGGTTGTATGAGCACTTTATTTTAAAACATTCCCATAAATCATTAGTTTGTGTCATAATCTATCCATCTATGGTATTTTGATCATGGAAAGCTCAAACTAAACAAATAAAGAACAGAAATTTTCTTACTTTAAGTAGAAGCTCAGTGACCTCAAAGTGACCATACGAGCAGGCGTTGTGAAGAGGAACCAGGCCGCTGCAGGACAACACATTCAAGTCAGTGTCAGAAATCATGACAAAAGATGATTTTTGGGTTTTTCTGCGGTAAAAAAGTCTAACCCTTTGTCCTTGGCATGAACATCAGCACCATGCTGGAGGAGGAGCTGAACGATGCGGACCCGGTTGTAGCCGGCAGCCAGGTGGAGAGGAGTCGACTGCACAAGAGAAAGACAGCTTGTTAGTGCACAAAGGGTCGCTGGCGAGTTTCAGTGTGTAATGCCTTCGATGGCCACAGGAGCAAGCGGCTGATTAGGACCACAAGCGATGTGCTATGGCAGGCTATGCTTGGTGAGTTGCAGATGGAAGGCGAACATGACGATGCAAGGTCAATGGAGTTTGTGAGCAAATCCAGAGATAAAAATTCTGTTGCTGTCGATAATCGGTCTGACCTGAGTGAGTGACCGCAAGCAACTTCAACCTTGTTACTCATCTGTCTCGACTACCATTTGATAGGTTCACTGAAATAATATATTCCTCTAGGTCTTAGAGCTTTAATATATATGTTGTGTAGTAAGCCTGCAAGAAGAGATCCAGTTGTGCTGTTAACAGTATTACATTTAAAATAGCTGGGTATGAATTACGGTTGGGATACAATACTCTAGTTCATACGGATGTTCACCTCAAAGTTCAATGTGTTTTTTTTGAGCAAGTACAAGATAATCTAGCTTGGATTATAATTATTTTACTATTGTGACTTCATTTCTAAAAATTTGATGGTATCGTAACAGTAGTGGAATTTTGTTTGATAACAGGATTGTGATTTGATAAAATGCTATTGAAATCCCAACCGTAATAGGATGCAGTGAAGCTACAATATGCAGGTTGAGTGTTTGAGAAAGAATTTCTGCAAACTATAAGAACATCAAATCAAATGGCCTCATTTCAGCCAAGAAAAATGAATGTTAGTTTAAGCAAAGCTGCAAATCCAACATCAATGGCATTTGTTCTCTATCCAAAAAGTCTAGCTCGGCTCAAGCTTACAATCAAAAAAAGAGGGTCGTCATTCATTTCACTTCTCATGCATTGGGATTAATATAAAACTCAGAAAGCTAAGTGTATGAACTCAAGCCACAGTGGTAAAATCAAATGGATGAGAGTTGAATCATGGAGGCATCATTCAGTGTGGGATGACAAGCAATCAGAAGTCATTGCCATGGAGGGTAGCATAGCACTAAGAATGACAGGTGCAATGTAGTCCATTCATTACTGCATACCAACTGATCCAACAGGGACGTGAAGTAGACACAAATTTCACAGACAGATTCAAGATTCGCTTGACAAAATGCAGAGGGGCGAGCCTTCAGGCATGCATGAGTGATTATCATCATCATCAAAAAAATAAATTAACAAAATAAAAGCCAAATCAGATACTGACTTATGAGCAAAGTGATTGAAAGTGGAGAAGTGTGGGTGAGTGTGCAGAGGAGAGAGGACAGACGCTGAAGAAAGCAGGCAGTGGACATTTTGAGCTCCTCTCCAAATCCAAAAAAGATGAGTCGTCACCATGACACCAACCCAACTCACTCGCTCACTCAGTCACATGCCACGCGCACACACACACATACAACAGAGGAGCATCAGGGTAGGATACATGAGTGACCCGTACACCCAGGTCCATGATGTGCAATTAACAAGTGACAGCCAGCTTATTGGTCAAATAAAAACAATGGATTAAAAAAAAAAAGGAACAAAACAAAAAAGAAGATCACAACAGTGCATCAATCAAGTGGCCGTTATCAAGGTCAACTTACCAGCATTTTTTGTGATGTTGACTGATCGACAAATGTTGCCAGAGTCACACGGAAAACAAAACGAAACAAAAATTACAAAATGACAGTATCTTTTCACAGCAATTTTTTTCCTCTCCTTTGAAGTCAATGAAACAAAAACCCTGGCTATAAATCCCCGTTTGATCCGTCAAACATGGTCTGAGATTAAATGTGACACGAGGCCAGAGAGGGTAAATGGCTGGAGGGTGAGTGTGACTTCTCCTCCTCAGTATTCTCTGTGGCTTTGTGAAAAAGCAAGTGCTGGTTAATGCCTGCTGGTTAAACCCCAGATCTAAAAACTGTGCAGTCAATGAGAAATATAGTAACTGCTGTTGAAGATAATGTGGTTAGACATGAATGAAATAAGCCAATGGTGATATACCGTTAGTGACAACAGTTATTTATGGACTAATGGAGTTGGTGATTATGCCTTTTTCAGAGTCATTTACAAAAAAAAAAAAGTAATGTATGATGGGCCCAAACAAAACAAAAGAAGGAAACCCACACACAAACAGTGAGTATTACAGTTCATTACGCAACGTGGGAATGAAATCTATAAAGAATCCTTCACCTAAATTAGATAAATACGGACTAAAGACAAAAAAGAGGAGTAGCAAGTGCATTCTATAAAAATCTGTCTTTTCAAGTTAAACCACAAAGACCAATAACGAAAACAGAATAAAAAATATCCCAGTTATATTAGATGATAAACTAAATGCTGCTTAATCCTGTAAGCAAGCTCCAACAATATGGAAACTGCACGGAGAAGAAACTGTGCAAAACAGAAAGATTGAAGTCAAGTTCTCTGATCTGACAGGGCGCCTCTGTGCCTGAACAACTTGCAAGATTACAAATAGCTTTGCATCTGGCATGGAAAAGTGATCAGGGGAAAGACAAGACAATATTGCTGTCAAGACACCGGGACCAACAACCATTAAAAAAAACACTAAATTGTCTATAGAGCAATAGTTTGTCTATGCTACCTTTAGAAAATTAACACAGAATTAATGAGCCTAACTAACTTGATAAAAATACTTTTGATTTTTGTTTTACAGTTGACATTCAAAAAAACTAAAAAAAAAAAAGAGTTGAACCAACAAACGCTGAGAAAGATTAATGAGGCTGTTAAAAGGAGAAAATTATTTCATGGAAGCAAATGGATTTCACGGTTGGTCGGATGAGAATCAAACATGCATAGTTAGAGAAAGAAAAACATCTACAAGCTGCTTATTGTACAGCGGTTTGTCGAAAGTAAGGTGGTCCCCATTTATACTCTATACTTACAAATTCCAAAGAGTCAAAGTGTAGTGTGCATCCCTGACTCAGAAACACTCTTGCTATTTGTTTTTTTAATTTACAGTACAGATATAACCATTTTGCAATGTTGAACAACGCACTGGGTACAATGTGAAAGGTATCTGTCTGGTGTCGTATGGTGTGGTACTAGTGGCTCATTTACCTTGCGACCATCACTGGCATGGCAGTTGACATTTAAGGGAGTCAGCAGCGCCATCAGCTTTTCTTCATTTCCACTCCTGTAATTACACGGTTGAAAAGACTGATATTGTTAAGCATTCTCCATCGAGACTAACAATTCCCTGGGATTTTAAAACAAAACCGGACTGACATGATCTAACTGTCATTCCACAGACTTTCACCAGTGCTAAGAACACAACACTGAATGAAACTGTTAACCTTCTGGGGGAATAAGAAGATCACAATAAAGATCAAATTTAAGAGTCATGCATCATGCAGGTATCGCAGGAGTGTTTACTTATAATAATTTTCATGGGTGTATAACTGCTACAAATATGTAAAAATGCATCCCCCCGCACCAGTGTTGTTTCTAAATGTACTTATAAACGTGTATGAAGGTGTTGATCAATGTCTCTCACAGATACACTCACCTTGCTGCCTCCAGAAGTTCATCCTTCTTGTATTCACCTGGACATAAATAAACAAACATTCAGATTAGAACGTTACTAACAACTTTATCTAGTTTCCTTTAATAACAAGAATCTGCAAATGGAAGCTTTATTTAGTCTGTATTCATTTATCAATGGTAGTACAAATGCATGTTAAATGCAACAAATATGCAACTGAGAGACTGACCAGTGAGAACAGCCTTGGCTGAAGGGTCAGCTAGATCCAGAGCAGATTTGCCATCAGTGTTTCGGATGTTTGGATCAGCTCCATGTTGGAGTAACACTGCATGAGAGAAAAGGAGACAAAATACCCTTATATTTCATTCATGTTTGTCTTTTGTGTTATTCAGTACGCCTAACATATTTAAAACCAACTCAAATGGTTAGAAAAAACAATTCTAATGACGGTGGAAAAATAACCCTCTGTCTCACAGTCAGACTTGTAAGTTCTGATGAAAAACATTCAATATAGATTCCTGAAATGGTCCGTCCATCAACATAGGTGCCAGGGATGCTCACCAATGCACACGTCTATCTTTCCCTTGATAGCAGCCTCGTGTAACGGAGTGTAGTTCCAGTTATCTCTGGCGTTGGGGTCTGCACCTTGACACAAGAGGAGGCTTACAACTTCTGCATGTCCAAAAGAGCAGGCGTTATGCAGGGGGATGAGACCTCCATCATCTCTGGCATGAACATTGGCTCCCGTCTGCAAAAGATGCTCCACGACATCTTTCCTACCAAAACCTGAAAGAACATTACCATGTATTTACATCTAGGTTTCCTTCCTAAAGTTAAGTTTACACAACACACACAAAGTGAGAAATTTGTCTTGGGCTGATCACATGTGCTACAGCCATAAAAGAACATACAACATAAAACAGTAGGATACACCATACACGCAATAGACAAAACAACAGTGCAGTACAAGTAACAATACAATAAAACAAACTACAAAACGGGTTTAAAAGTAAATCATAGTGCCAGATGGCAGCTCTAGATGAATATAAAAAATAAAAATAATATAATAAATAATAAAATAATAATAAAATACCAAACTCTAAAATAATAGTGGTGTAAAAAAGTTTCAAAATAATCTTTAGGATTCCAAAAATATATATTTTTATTACTAATCTACAAGATATAGTCTACATTGATAAACTGTAGCAATGGTATAGGAACACCTCCTAAACAGGATTTACATGATAGCAGAGAGAGTGGTTGAATTTATGTTAGCCAGGACAACTAATGCCAACGTAATATAGCCTATGAAATGTAAACTTGCTAACAGTCCAAGTAAACAACTGATTTCCATAAGATTAGCTAGCCTAACCTATGGCAATAACCCTGTACAACAATTCAGCTCTGACTGCTTCTAAACTGATTATCATTGTTTTTCACCGTTTCTTACTTTGCACATTCATTTTGGTTTTTTCCTTTTATGTATAAACACTGTTTACAGGTTCTGTGTATATATATTGTGACATATATCCTGAGGATACATTTGAATTCTACTTTTTAAATTCTGTATTTTTATAATTACTATTGTACTTTTTTGCTATTTTTTAATATACTTTTGCGTAGTAGTGTACATAATGTAGAGTGCTATCTATCGTGTTGTTTGTTAGCTGACAGTTACAGGAGTTAAAACCGTAAAAACAAACAGATAAACAAACAGACGGGACAGCCTCAGATTAGCTGGTTTAGCACGAATAGGCCATTAATTCAGACGTGATAAACCACAGTGGTGTTCAATTTAAAGAAGAAAGGTAAATTATATAAAGAAAAACACGGGTTAGCCGCAAAAACGTCGACCTAAACATAACATTAAATGGCTAACCGCCCACAGTGTGTTAGATAAGAGCGTAATGCTGCTGCTGCTAGCTTAGCTTGTCGTTACCCGCAGCGAAATGAAGGGGGGTGGATTTCCGACCAGCCATGTCCTTCGCGTTTACATTCACCGAGTCCACCAGTCTCTTCACTCTGGAGACATCTCCGTTGCGACAGGCCTCGAACAACTCCCGGAAAGCCCCGCCGATGCCAC
>OOFC01001766.1:0-12830 GCA_900323345.1 Pseudochromis fuscus | reverse complement strand
CACAGCCCAGCTCCAGATGCTGTATCTCTGACAGACCTCCTCATGAACGTTGCCCTTTTACGGACTGAGAGGCTAAAAGTCCACCACACAGCGGGACGCCACAGCAGAAACAGCGCCAGACATATGGGAAAGTGTAACGTCATGTGGCAGCTCTGGATATATAGTCACTCCATGGCTGCTGCGCCCATATAAAGTTTACCATGAATTTCCATCCCCCCCTCCGTTGGTGGGGGGAAGTCGAGAGATTCATGGACACTTCACTGGGCTGTTAGTCTGTCTCATTAAATGCCCTTTAGAATGCCACAGGTGTACATTTTAGTGTAAATCAAGACGATATTTATGGCAACTCTTTTAGGAGGAAATAAGTTTCCTCCTCGGGGGGGAACATCGGTTATCTCCCAGCCCGGTGCAGACGCAGAGCCTGGTTGTAATATATCCCACTGCTACATAGTGAAGGAGGTGGGACGGAGATTTTCCACAGCTGCACGCAGTATTTTGCAGGCATCCTAGAATTGCAAAATAGTCATTCCAGGAGTCTTTTCACATTGCAATCAAACTGAATTGTAGTTTCAGCCTCGCAGCACACACACACACACACAAAAAAAAAACACTGCAGTCCAACGTTGGGTTTGGACAGAGGGGAGTGTATAATCCAATGCTCATTTGTGACACATTTGAGTTTGATATTCACAACTCTGTCCTGGTCAGCTCCAGGCCACCTGTTATGTCAGTGATGGATGCCAGTGTAAGCGCTGGGCTGCTAGCTGAAATGTACAGTATATGACTACTATTCAGATTGTAAATGGTTGTGAGTGTGTGTATTTGTCATGGTTCCTTATCATCACCTGCTGTGCGCCCGAGAGCAGTGAGCGAGCGCACACTCAATTGTTCTCCCCTCGCACAAAAACACACACCCACACACATAATCCAAGCCAATTTAGTTCACCAGTTTCTCACTAAATATTCATCTATGACTTTATTTTTCTCCCCAATGTAAGATTTGAAAATAAAGGAACCGAAAGTTTTAGCAAAATATCTCACACACACACACACACACACATATATGGACATCTCCTTTTGGTTCATCCCTGGACAAACAGGCCTCGCTCTTATTTGCTTACTAACAGGTTATCTAATCATATTACACCTACCACCCCTGCAATGACTCTCCACTAATTACATTTTCACTATTTCGCTTCAGTTGTCTCTTTATGGGAGAGCGACTGCCGAGGCCGCGAAGTTACACCAACTTCTCCCAAACGCATTAGGACTTTTTTCATATCCTGCACGCAGGGTCTGGCACACAGACGCCTAAGTCATTGCATTGCGCTTGATTTATTGAGCACCCTCTGAGATCCTTTTTAATCTATTCAAAATTGTGCTGAGCAGAAACCGTTGGAAATCTAACTTAATAGCTGCTGATATTGAAGCTGCTATTGATACTGAAAGAGCAGGATCGTTTTTTTTCTTTTTGTATAGAAACACCTTCAATACAACACTTGCCTTGTGGGAGGATGAATACACAGGTTTGCAGACACAGGTGCATTTTGCTCTTACATGCACACACACACATGCACACACACACACACACACACACACACACACACACACACAAGCTACCGTTTGTTGAGAAACCTGCTTGTTAGTTTTGTTAGCTTTTACTTTTCCAACATTCTGTCAAAACAGACAAAGAGATTCACACCAGACATGGTGTGTGTTCATCTTTGGAAGAAAAAGTGTTTGATGATAGTATTAACCAGACAGCTGAGCAGGGCTGGCGCTGCAAAACCCACATAATACAACTTCCACTGCAATCAAAGTTTAACTCAAAATACTCTCGAACTCTGTGAATACAGCAACACCACGCAGGATATCAGGTGTTACTAAAGGCTCTGAAACTTATTTGTGCCCTCGTCCTGTATTTCTCTGCAGTCAGGACTAGCCTTGAATCATGTTATGTGTTTTTCTGCTGCTTCTGAATGAGATATTGATTTCCAAGAGGGTTCCCTGCATTAGAGCATGCCTGCAACATTAAATCAAGACTACAGTATTTTTTATTTATTTTTTTTTTTTTTGAAGATCAGAAAAGCACAGTAAAACTGCAAGCTCAAGAGTCCTTGGCCGGGGGAAGGATGAACCTCATTTCTGCTTTAATGAGACACCTTGTGTGAGGCGTTCAGGACATGATGCAGGACATATGGGGCCTCGTTGCATAATTTCCCCCACCGATCGATCTCAGATATCTACATACATCCTGGCTCCTCCTCCTTCGGCTCTGCCATGTCATTTACTTCAGTGACCCCGTAATACCTCTAAGCTGTGTCAAGGTTCAGCGGTACTCGGTGACAGAGATGGACTGAGCTGTTAATCTCCCGTACCGATCTCCTCAGACACACTCACTCTGTCACTGATACCCCGAAGCAGAAGTCGCCTCTTTTCCTCCTTTCCCTCATGAACAGTGACAGGTGAAAGGACAGGATAAGTCTTATATCTGGCTATCTTTTCAGATCAGTCACCATGAGGGTGTGCTACTGTATCTGAGTCTGTCAAGGTCACTTTTAGCGTTGTTCATTGTGCTAACAGCATTGTTAAATCACAAAGAGCTGGGATTCATCGAGGTTTTCACCAGATTTCAGAGAAAAATTACTGTATATATTACAGTCTTGAAATATTTATGATTTATGAGTAAATGGAAAAGAGAAAGGCTTTGTGTGAAATATCATTATATGGCTTCAAGTGGAAATCCCTTAGATTTTGCTCATGGCTGATTTTTTTTTACACGAGAAAATTAAATCTAAAATATTAAAACTGAAAAAACCTAACACAAAAAAATGAGACAAAGATACAAATGAATTGAGTGAAACCAAACCTGCAAAAAAATTTAGTACAGTTTGTCGATGATGAAATAAATACTTCATTTAATTTCTTGTTAACCATGATGGCCTCCATTAAGACAGCGAGATGGGCGATGAAGGAAAAGAAGTAACAGCTAAACACTGATTGGATTCACTACCTTTTTAGTCCATTAATGAAGCACTTTAATTTAGCTGCCAGACAACTTTGTCTGTGACCTTCTCCGGTGACCTCCTCCAATATATTGAGCAGTGTTTGAGGAGAGAGGGCGAGAACACCTCTTCAAGGGAAATTAATATTCACAGAGGATGCTGTCCTCCGCTGCACTAATCTGCATGAGATCTGACTTCCTTTCATTAATCAAGACGAGTATGCCCCGGTGCATCAGCGTTGTTTACCTTCGGAGTTTGTTGTTTTCCCAGCCTGTTGACTGGAGGCAAACAGTATAAATCACACAACAATACATGACTTAACTTAACTACCCGCTCCGGCTGCCGCGGCGTCGTATCGATGGGAAATATCCCTATATTATGTATGATCAGACATAAGAGTAAAGGCTATAGATAATAATACATAAATGAGCAATCTGAATATTGATTAATTGGTTTAACAGTGACAGAGGTGGTTGGATAGCAGCAACATTAATTTCCCACATTTACTGAAATAAAAAATTAAACTATATTCAAGCAAGTTGTTTTATTGTAGGGTTATATAATTATTATTTAAATCATATTTCTCTTAAAATGATCAGAGTGATTATTCCTTTTTATTTTATGATACTGGTTTACACTTGTAAAATCATTTTCAAACCAAAAATACATCTATTATTAATGTTCTGGGAGGAATTATT
Source organism: Pseudochromis fuscus (assembly GCA_900323345.1). Lineage (NCBI taxonomy): Eukaryota > Metazoa > Chordata > Actinopteri > Pseudochromidae > Pseudochromis > Pseudochromis fuscus. The sequence goes on along the minus strand of OOFC01001766.1, from coordinate 9,127 downwards.
TTACATTGAAAACTGTTATTTAATTAAACAAAACACAATTTTAAAGATGTATTTTTATGAAATACATTTTTAAGCAGGGTGAAACTTTATTACATTATGCTTATTAAGGCATTTACACACAGTGGGAAAACACAGCACTCCTGTTGTGAAGGTCAGGTTTGTGATTTATTGCCTTATTTACCTCGGGATGACTGTTTATAAATTATACAGTATTGTACAGGACACCTGCATTTTTAGCTTTATAAGCAGCTAGTGTCACAGTGAGCAGCTTCAGCTCCAGGGATTGAACATGTATTTGAAGGGAAACCTTTTGATTTGCGTGTATTTCCTTTATAGGACCAGGTATTTTCTCCTCCATTGATGCATATGTATATTTAGATTTAACAAAATAATAATAATAAGTGTCTTACTAAGTTACTTACTCTGCCACTTAGCACTCTGCAAACGGAGACTTTACTTTCTTTAGTATCAGGAAGCCGAGCTGTGCAGCGCTACTGGACTGAGAAGGTTGAAAGGAAGATGTCACAGATGTAATTCAACACGTACAATATGCCCTCCCACCCAGGGTCAAACAGTAACAGATATAATACGAATCAGACGACAAATTACATGTTGAGGTGAAATCTGCTGTGGGACCATTTCACCTCTATAGATCTACTTTTACCAAAGTTATGCTTTCATGTACCTACCATACATACCATCCTGTTGAAGCCAATAATGTAATAACAGCTGATAACATAATAAATTTGCCCTTTTTGAAATGTAATAGGCCAATAATGTAATAACTGGTCAATTACGTAATAAAAGTCCTGAACCGATAATAACTGTTGGCCAATAACGTAATGATTTATTACGTTATTGGCTCAGTTATTACATTTGCAAAGTTTTTTTTCTTTTACCAGGCCAGTAACGTAATACGCAGCCAATAACATAATCAGGACTTCAGGACTTTTATTACATTATTGACCAGTTATTACATTGTTGGCCCATTACATTTCAAAAAGGGCAAATTTATTACGTTATCGCCTGTTATTATGTTATTGGCTCCAACACATCGTTTTTCTATACTTTGCTTTAAAAACATATGAATCTAAATACATGTAAGTAACATTTAAATAACATTTTCACATCTTTAATTCTTTTGTTTATTTAGTTAGTACAGGGTGACCCAAAAAAACAGGAATTTTTGAAGTGTGTATTGGCAAACGTGCAAGTGGCACCAATGCGTGACAAAAATGTAAATTGTTTCTTAAATGGCATCTTTTAAGGTTTCAATTAGTATGAATAAAATATTTTTCTTCCATCACTCTTGGTTTTATTGGATTGTTAAAAGATTCCCAGTTTTTTGTGTCACCCTGTATTTGCTGGTTTATACACATTTAAAAAAAAAAAAAAAAAATCAGAGTCATTGAGATGCATAATTTCAGCTTGACAAGTTAAACTACAAGTAATACACAACTTTATTTCATGCTTGTGGTTCCAGTGTCGAGTGATAAGTGGTATTTATATATATTTTATACATATATATATATATAAGTCCCTGAACTGGTCCCATATTATGTGAAAAGTGTGTCCCTGAGACAGAAAAGCTACAGCACATTATAGTCATCTTATTAATCCATTACATCACTCAGCCCCTGTGGGAAGTCCGCTTACAGGTTCATAATTTTAAAAATACGGGCAAAACAGGCCCGGATGGAAAGATCCTTGAAACACAACATGAAGAGGAAAGAAATAGTCCGAGGTTGAGTTTCACCTTTAATAAACTAATAAATTAGGGGCCCCGCGTTTTATTACTTCAGAAATGGAATTAAAGTATAAATTCCTCCCTTTTACCTTTTGATATGTTCGCTCATTAAGAAGGGGCTGAAATTGCACCTCCTGCTGCTCGGTGCTCTCTGAGCAATTGTTCTTTTACAGTGTTGTGCTTTCAAGGCAAGAGTGTAATCAAAATCCTGAGCATTGCAATTAGATACAATGGCTTTCCCTATCCCTGTGTGGGCATCTGCCGAACAGAGCACAGAGGGAAAAGGGCGGAATGAATATATTGTGTCTGCATTGAAGGAGAGTGAGTAATCTGGTATGTATTGTAAGTGCACGCTGCACAGACCACTGGCTGCGAACTGCTTTTGTTTTGTGGCTTTAAAGTTCTCCGAGTGATTCAGAAAGGTGCTTAAACGTGATTATGTTGCAGGATTTTCAGCCTTCAAAGAAAAGAGAGGGGAAAAAAAAAAAAAAAAAAATCGCTTTTGATTGACGTGCAAAGTCAATGAATCCCAGATAGAGACAAAACAATAACATCAGCTTCAATTTGAAAGATCATATCGAGCCTTTGGAAAATATCTCACATGGTTTGAATCTATTCGCATATTCACACACACACACACACACACTGTACTGTCTTACAGTACATTACACAATGCTGGAGAGGATATTAAGCCTAATTTTCCTTCTTTGTTTTTACTGAATTTGTGTTTTTATGTCTTGTGTAGGCAGATAAATACTGTATAGGACATTATAGCAACGTGGCAAGTGAATAAAGTTTAATAAAAGTGATATATAAATCCTCCTCAGTAGCTGTTTTGCTTTTTCTTTTATTCTGACCTTTGACCTCTCCTTATTTCCTGTGGTGGAGGTCTGTTATGAGCTGGGGTATTTTGGGGATGGGACGCTCACTACTTGGACTTTTTTCCTTTCACTTGCTATACCAAGCCAGAGGGATAATCAAACACACGTGTACACTACGGCGAGGAAAAGAGGACTTAGGTGGGTATTGGATTACAGCACAGTAGACCCCACTTAAAGGAGAAGATTCAGCAGGCACAACTTATTTCAAACTCACATAATTAACCCAGGGAGCAGATGGGAAACCAAAGCAGTTTGCAGAAAGAAAAAAAACACAACCAGGGATTTTCTTCTGGCACTGTTGGATCGTGAAATATTTTTAAAGTTTCAGTTATGCAGGATTACGCCTCGCGACACAGATAACGGCTTTTAAAATATTCAAATAATGTCGTTAATCACCACAATATATAACCAGGTTTCTAAGGAGGTTATTAAATTTGTTATTAATGCACTAATTTGCAAAGCTTTATTTAAAGAGTGGTGGTTCTATTTGTGAAATCAGTTTTCCTCATTAATATGCATCTTTATGCAGCAAAGGGCTGAAATGTAATAATGTGTGTTGTTTAGTTGCTTGGCCTTTGGTTGGCTTCGCCTGAAGTCATGCAGAACCAGGCTAACAGAGTGTGTTATGGTCATAATTATTGTCAGAAACAGACGGATGGTGTTAGAGTATTGGTCAGAAATCCACTAATGAAACAATAATGAACATTTAACTGAACATAACTTGTGTCCACAGGAGACTGACTTTATACAAATTCAGATCAAATTGCTGTGGATGGCTTGGCTTATACCCTAGAAACTATTTGAAATCAATTCAGCTGTATTAGGCTAATGCCGGAGCTTTCACGGTGCTCTCGCTTTCTCTCTAAATTCATATTTTTTACAGTTTGCTGTGATCCCTTCATGCACCAAAACACTTGAGAAAATCAGGAGCGGGATAAAGGCATCTCTGGGAGTGTTAGGAATTTGTCGTGTGGAGGCGGTGTGCCAGTGTAAAAAAATTCTCATTTGTTTCAACAATAGGAGATGGTGAAGATAAATATTTTTGATCGAATGCTAGAAAGGGAGCTCAGCGGTGAATAAATCTGCTGCAGGTTTCTCACCATTTCTCACATTTTCACACTGGGGCTTCAGCATCTGGAACCGCTGGGGCAGGGGGGCTAACACCACCTCGGCGAGGGGCTTTCTTTGTCAGCTTATTACAGAAAGAGTAAACTTTGTGGTTTTTCTTCATATTGCAACAGCGAGTCCCAAATGCACAGTGAGATACACCATGGTAACAGACACACTGAGCAATGCCTTTTGTTTTCATTTTCGAGTCTTTTACAAGAAGCATGCTCTCAGCCTATTTTGCTTCAATATTCAAGGCCTTGGCATATTATGTGTCAGACGCCGGGAATACGTCTCATCTTGGAGAAAAACACCTCTTCTGAATCTCACTTTAGACGATCCTTTTTTTTATCTGTAGCTTACTTTCTTTTTTCTTTTATTTTTTTTCCTGAGGCTGTCACACATTTCAGTCTCAACAATTTTTTTGCCAATTTTGAAATGCGCAAATCAAGCATCATCTTTATCCACCCAGGCAAAAATGTAGTCCACACCTGTAGAGTGGCTTTCAGTGAACATTACTCAAAGGATGTAGACACTGAACTGACTAGTTGAGATTCTTGTGTACAACATTTACCAAAAAGCTTTCTCCCAAAAGGCTTTTTTATGATTTACTGTGCAACTGGCTAAGCAGCTGTTTTGTTATTATTATTTTATTTCTCGTTTTTGTGTGTGTGTGTGTTTAAAAGATTCATTATTGCCATGTGAAATTATAGAGTTTTTATCTAGCATCAGGACCCACTGAGTTTCATATTTTGCAGTCAGTTCTGAATGTCCCATCTGCATCTGTACCACAGTGTAATGTATGTTCAACATGTCCACGCAGGGTTTATAATACTGTAGGGACGTGGAAGCAGACAGCGCCTATTACTCCGAGCAGAGACGCACCGAGGTGCTCAGATCAGGACGATGTGAATCAGATAGAATTAAACTACGATGAGGTGAACCGTGATTGAGTGTTGATTTAAAGCAGCTGGGCGCCTTGGACTGCGTCCACGCTAAATCATGAAAGACAGATTGCAGAATAGTCGCAGACACATGTAACCACACAGCAACCAGCCTCACACAGTGGATCGCACAAATACACACCTCTCACTTGCAAGCACACCAGTAATGAGATTGTAGATACAAACACACACACAGATTCAATTACATGCATGTAAAAAAAAAAAAGTAGATACAGGAGGACACATTTACAGATACTCTAAGATAATGTGCATTATGTGTGTAAATATGATCTCTGATTTGTTGTTGGAGGTCAGGCGCTGTGGACAGAATTAGTTGCAGATCCCGTCCCACATACCTCTGGCCTCCCTGTTTTTTCCAGTCTTGCTCATGGTAACATCGCCTCTCTTTAGGACATACAGCCTAATAGGAGGATGTCATGCTCCGAAATCTTCTCCACATGCCTGTCGCATTTTCATTCGGTTGCGTGACCGGGGTCAGGAAGGCGGCTGGGCACGGCGGCCTTTGGTGCATTTCCCTCTTGAGGAATCCTCAGTGTCCAAAAGGCATTTGGGCTCAAACTAAGGAGCGGCACACGGAGACGGTCTCTTTGCCGACCTGGAAAATCTAAACCGACAAGGCAAACAAATGACAATTACAATGCTGATAATGTTAATTAAACACTGTGTCTGGGACCGCTGCAGCGCTACAGCTAATGAAGACCCTTCAGGTAATGACAAGTACAACGGGATTATGGACAAAGACAAGCAGTCCTCTGATCTCTTGTCAGTGACACTCCAGCTTTGTCTTCAGCATTTTTACACCACCTTGATGGTTGTTAGCACTGAGCCCAGTATTAAGATTAATGTTTGCTATGAGTGGCCTCTTGTTTCCCCCTTTAGCCTATCAGCCTGATCAGCCGATGATGCAGTAGTTGTGCACCTGTTTTACATGACAGCCCCTCTCAGAAAACTCATTGCTTTGGCTTTTTTATGGGGGCTATTAGTTTCCACGACTTTCTACACAGACAAATATCTGATAGTAATCAGTGCTGCTTGTTTTCTTGCAGGAAAAATAGCGTTTTGCAGAATTTATTTAACGGGGAATGGAAAAGGTCAAGGGCCTGAGAGGGATCAGATGCTTTTGAGGATTGTTGAGACATGATCTGACCAATTATCTTTAAAAAAAAAAAAAAAAATCAGAGATGCATTGGTATTCTTAGTAAGTGATGCTGCACAAAAGCAGGAAAAAGAAGGAGCGGAGTAAATAATTTTACACTTGCTCATCTCAAAGGGCCACATTATTTTGCAGCCAGACAATGTCCCGAGCCCATCGCCGGGTCCTGAAAATGTTATATTAACAAATGAGAGCAATTTTTTATGGTTCTATAATGAGCGTATGTTTCAGAAGAGTACTTCAAGCTGAGGAGGGGAAGTCAGCTGTCATCCTTTGTGGACTCTAACTATGGAGGTAAGCAATACAAATGGGCTCTCTCTTATAATGAGATGTTAGCCCAAGTATCACATAGAGCTTTTAATCGTCCGTAACATGCTCTGTGGGAAGATAAAGTGAGATAACAAGCTAAGTGTTGGAGTTCAAAGGAAGTCTTGCAGAGAGAATCACACTATGATGTCGGCTGTATATGTGTCGGCCCATACAGAATTAATCTGCTGTGTTTATGATGTAAACAGGCAGTGACTAAGCTCTTTCAAATCATCAAAATGATTAATGATTAATATGCATACATTGGATTAAAAATGCAGAATTAAATGAATATTTTTCTTTGATATAATTGAGAGATTGTTGGTTAAATCTGAAATAAAACTAGTGTTTGTTTCAAGGTTTATTTGTCACATGACTTTTTTTGCAAACTATTCTCCACTGTTTGAGCTGTTTCATGCACATGAGCAACGTATATGTGCAAGTTTGCTCCACTTGAAATTACTTTTGTCCGTCTCGGTGCAGGATCAAATATTGATAATGCTTTGAGGGATTGTTTCAAAGTTACAAAGGCCAGAATTGTGACAGCACTATTTTGAGTACACCTTAAGGGGAGTTCCGCTTCCTACGCTGTTTCCGCCTCATGTATCGACAATAAATTAATGGACTCCTGTAGCACTCAGCACTCAGCCAGTGAGTGGCACCCCATTGATTTCAAGGTGTACTCTTGCCCATATATGGCTTTCTGAATAACCCTTTAAGGTGCAGGAAGAGTGCTCAGACAGTCCACCGCAAGGATGAAGCTCTGTCTGGATAAATATTTCAACACTTGGACTTTGCTTATTGATTGGGGCAGTAATTTCCACACATGCCACCCCGGGGAGACAGGCACTAATGATGCTGGTTCCACCATGTCCAGCCAAGGCTTTCCCACAAAGACATATTCCCAAGTCTCGTGCCTGTGAATTATGGGATAAAACATTAACAGCTTTAGAAAGTGTTGCGCATGTTTCTTTTCTCCCCGCCACGAGCAAAGTCTGGTGTCTCTCATCAGCAGGCCCCGACCAGGGTAATGGCATCCTTGGTTTGAAGCCAAACTGCCTGGTGGAAGAAGACGGACAAAAAAAAAAGTTTTCAACACTCTTTGAGTTTAAAAAAATGACTTCTGCACACTTGCTGAAGTGCAGAAAAGCAAGGATTTGTTTAAATTACCGTCATTTAAAGCGTTAATACCAGCGTGGTGAAATTTGAAATTTATCTCTTACGCCGTCTGATGTAGACGCCGTAAAAAATGCAGCAAGGCTCGAACCATGCACCATCTCACATTAAGTAAATTCCTTCATTTTCCTCATTGTGTTAAAGCCCGTAGCATTGCCAGCGCTGATGCATTTGCCCAAAGCGCTCCAATGGCTTGTCACTTTTCTTGCCTCTGGCAGAGGAACCACTCTAAATCCCAGTTGTTTGTATGCATGTCTTCGCCCGTGCCCCTCTAAAAGGGAGCTGTATTGGATTTGTGTGTCCCCCATGGGCTCCATAAAGAGTAAAATATCTCATGAAGACACTAGCCGCATGCTGCGAGGATAGCGGTTTAATATATGTTGCCGTGTCTCACATCCTCTAGGGTGATGAGGTGATGAGAGCTAGTTTCCCACCTGTGGGGCGACAGTAACAATTTGTGCTAACACTAAGGCAAGTCAGCCCGGCTAAGCAGCAGGAGAGCAGAGAGGAGGAGCGCTGCTGTTACTCAGACGTGCTAATTACCTCTCCGGTAAAGTGTACAGTGACTTCCCCCCCTCTCCCCTTGGCCTGGCGCCTCACGCCATCAACATAATGAGAACATAACTTTTTATTCTGAATACCTAAATATCTCCTTAAGTGATCGATAATGTGCATCATCATAAATCACGTCTGGGATTGCCTGAAATTATTCCAGGAGTCAATACTGTGCGCCGCAAAAGACTTTTGAGAGCGACTAATGGTGAGATATAGCTGCCTTTGGGGAGATATGAGGGATATTCATGCATATGTATAGCGCAAAGTTTCTCACCCCCAAGCAGGAGTGAGACCGGGGTTGGCGCTCGACAGGCACTTCTTGGCCCGCTGTGTGGCATTGGGCCCAGCAGGAAGAGCAGTGTAACCGGTGTCTGGTGGTGAGGCTGGCCGTGAAAACGCACCATTAATTCTTAACGCAATTAAGCCAATGTCGAAAAGAGAAATTAAGAGAGCTCCTTATTTAGCAGACAGAGAAGTCTTTTTAAAAAGGGCACTAATACTGTGATTACTCAGATTTGAGGGAAATTATTCACAAAGGGGCCACATGGGAAGAAAGGAAACTATGCTTAGCTGGCATTTCAGAAAAGTTTTGTTTTCCCTTGTTTTGTTTTCTTTATCTCACGTTGATGCTTTCTAAACAGCGAGTCCATTTTTCTTCTTTCTGTTGCTATTATTTGCAACATCCAGACTGAATGGGCTAAAGGATTGTGTGTGTGTAATCAGGTAGTAAATAGCCCCCTTCGCTGTGATGGTTTTTAAAGTCTTCTGGAGCACAAAGCTGCAGCTCTCCAGCGGCACCACATGTGATCAGCCGCAATCATTACATGTGTCTTGGAGTCGAACAGGAATTACCCCCACAACAACTGCTGGGCTGTGGGTTTGAATTTAAAAAAAATAAAGTAAAAAAAAATCTGCAGCAGCTTGCTTTAATGTGGTTAACCCAGGAAATGCAAATGTCTCTCTGTGTGTGTATGTGCTTACTGATGCATGTACAAGATGTTTTTAGAAAGGGAGGTGCAAATTGAACATGTTTTTCAGAGGGTGGAAATTAAAATATATGAGTTTTATTAATTATAATTTCAATTAAATTTGACATATACATTTTAGTAAAATATTTTATAAAGATTTCCTGTAGTAATTCAATTTTTGTAGATTGTTTCCCAACTTATAGCAAATTATGCAAATGTATTATTGCTTTTTTAATTCATTTTTGTTATTATTGTTTGGCAAAAATATG
>OOFC01001757.1:9342-28114 GCA_900323345.1 Pseudochromis fuscus | reverse complement strand
TCCACACTGAGTGTCTCTATCATTTTTTGGACAAAGTCCTGCATAGCTGGGAATCCACGTCGAGATCCATCAGATCCATCCAGCAAGAACACGACATCCCTTCCTTTGGGCTGTCTCACCACTAGGGAACACAAGATTTGGGACACATTTAAGTTGCTGAATCAAAGCTTTCCCCCTGTGAAAGTCAGACTATGAAAGCTAACCTCAGCGTGCACAAGCTACTGCATCGTTGCTGGCCTGGCCCTAGTAAATCACACACTAACACACTTCAGCATGAGCCCTGGCATGACCTTGGACTGCAAAAATGGGTCACGTGCTTACCAGTCACGTTGGGTCATGGGCGTGGCCCTCACCAGCGCTCTGCTCAAGACAGAGGACAGCTGCTCTTGGACACTGGGAGGTCAGAGAAGTCAGACACTGATAGAGCGTAACTGGGGTCATGTGATATCTTCTGCAGCTCTCGAGGATCAGAGGTCCCCGCCCCAATGCCAACCACAAGGAGCCCTGCTGTTTGAGCGCAGAGGCTGGGGTGTCTACATTGTCAAAGGACCTTCCCCCATTCAGCAGGACCAACATCTGGGAACACCTTGCAGGCGCCTACTCCCGGAGGAGTTTGTAAAGACGTTGTCCCTGACGTACTGGAGGGCTGCCCCGGTGTTGAGGGGTCTTCCTCCTCTGTGTCTAAGCCCTCTGACCGAATCCACAACGTCCTCTCTGGTGGTATAAGTGTTCAGATAGAAATGGACCTCTGCATCTCTGCCGTACTGGACCACAGAGACACGGTCTTTGTTTGCTCCCACATTGAGTTTCTCCACCGCCCTCTCCACAAAATCACGCATGGCAGGGAAGCCATTCCTTGTGCCATCAGAACCATCCAGAAGGAATACGACATCCTTTCTAGAGGGGTCAACTGAGAAGAGACAGGAAGACAAGACACTAAACCTCGGCTCAAGGGATAATCTTCACTTGCCTCTCTAATGGTGTTAAAGACAGCTAGACCTGCCCTCTCCTATTACACAGAGCATGAAAGCACACTGCCACCGCTATTGAAATGCACACATGGAGCTACTCAGTTATCACAGCTAACTGTCTGCCTCGGTGAAGGTCACAAGGCCGTGGCCAGCAAGAGGCCGTGATTGATGACACATACCAGGTGGGGTTGGGACTCTGGGGTGGCCTCAACAACCGCAGCCTCCACAGAGGACTGAACCTGCTCTTGGACACTGGGAAGGTCAGTGAAATCGGACACAGACACAGCATAACTGGGGTCGTGGGAAATCTTCTGGAGTTCTCTGCTGTCAGTGCCTGCGTTCCAATTGCATAGATCAAGACGCCCAGCTGTTTGAGGGCAGACGCGGGCGCGTCAACACTGTCAAAAGACCTGGCACCAGTTAGCAACATCAGGACCTGTGGGACTCCCTCCAGGCGCCTGCTTCCGGCAGAGGCCGTGAAGACGTTATCCCTCAAGTACTGGAGGGCTGCTCCAGTGTTGAGGGGTCTTCCGCCTTTGTGCCTCAAACCTCGGACAGTGTCAAGGATCTCGCCTTTGGTCGTGTACGTGTTCAGATAGAACTGGACGGATGGATCTCTGCTGTACTGAACCACTGAGACACGGTCTTTGTTGTCATCCACACTGAGTGTCTCTATCATTTTTTGGACAAAGTCCTGCATAGCTGGGAATCCACGTCGAGATCCATCAGATCCATCCAGCAAGAACACGACATCCCTTCCTTTGGGCTGTCTCACCACTAGGGAACACAAGATTTGGGACACATTTAAGTTGCTGAATCAAAGCTTTCCCCCTGTGAAAGTCAGACTAGCTAACCTATGAAAGCTTGACATTAAGACAAGACATATAAACCTGTGCTAAAAGTACACTCAAGGACTTCAATTGGCTCACTCACGGTGAGTTCTCTAATGGTATTTTCAAATGTGTGATTATTCTGTGAACAATCTTAGATACACTACTTTGGTGGGGGTTTTTTTTGATGCTGTTTTTGCACAATTTCAGGGATTATCAATATTTTAAATTAATGACTTAATTAACTCTTACCTTTCCTAGATTCCTCCTCAACTCCCATTTCATTAAGATGACTCATCAAACTTTGCTGAATGAGAGGAAGATTCATAAAGTCATTGACTGAGTAAGTGTAATTTCGGTCAGAGGATATTATTTGCATCTCAGCTGAAGTTGTGGCTCTTGATCCAACTGCAATGGTAACCACGCCTGCAGCTTTGAGCGCGTTTGCTGGGCCTCGTGGAGAATCTCTTGATCTTCCACCTGCCAACATTATAAGTATCTGCTTGACACCTTCGTGACTTCGACCTCCAGCTTTTGAAACAAATACATTGTCCTTCACAAACTGCAGTGCTGCTCCAATGTACTGAGGCCTTCCGCCTTTTGGTTTCAAGCTTGCAATGTGCCTCAGAACATCATCTCTTGTGCTGTATGTATCCAGGCTGAAACTGAGTTCAGCATTGTTGCTGTACTGTACAATGGCAACTTTATCTTTTGTTTGGTCCAGGTTAAAGTTTTCAACCATTTTTGCAACAAATTCACGGATTGCACTGAATCTACTCCTGACATCATCAGATCCATCAATGAGGAATACAATATCTCTTTTCATGCTTGTGGTTGAACCTAGGAAAGTTCACATATTTTGTTAGTGACCAAATAAAATGAAAAACAGATTACTGATTTAACTAAACTAAAAGTAAATCCGATTAAAATATTTAGTTCACTCACCTAAACCAGGGCTGATAGTGCCTTTATGAGAGGCAATGGCTGAGAGCAATTGTTTTCCCACAAGAGGATAATCAGAATTATTCTTGATAAAATACTGTGTCCTGGGAGCTAATTGCTCCATTTCCAATCCATCTGCATTATTCACCCCAACACCAAAAACAACAATTCCATCATTTCTCAGCTTTTGCACTGGACCTAAGACATCATCTTCTGACTTTCTCCCACTTAAGAGGATCAGTATCTGTGGGACTCCTTGCTGGGCTCTGCTTCCAGATGCAGCAGGGAAGACAGCGTCTTTCACATAATTGAGGGCTGCACCTGTGTTCACAGTGGAACCTCCTCGCAAATTTACATTACTCAAATGACTCAAAACATCATCTTTCAGTGAGTATTTGTTCAGGAGAAACTCAGTCATGGGCTCAGTGCTGTACTGGATCAAAGCAACTTGTGCTTTTCTGGGCCCAATTTCTATTTTCCTCACAAACTCTTTGACAAACTCCAATACTTCACTTTCACTTGCTTGCATATTATCCGATCCATCAAGGAGAAAAACAATATCAGCAATCTGGAGTTCCACTTCGGGAATTGTGGAAATGTCTGAAATAGATAAAGAAAAAAACACTGTACAATACATACATGTTTTCTTCCCAAAATAACTAATAAAACCATTTTATATAATCATACAGCTTCTCTGCCCATAACAAAGTAATCTTAAAGTTCTGGTATTGTTCTACTTCTTACCAATAATAGTTGGGAATTCAGTTGTTTCTTGAGTGCCCCTCAATGTGGCTTCCACAGATGGATGTATGCTTTGCAGGCTGTTAAAGTTGGGGACGTAAAAATAATGTGCTGGTGTGTAAGAGATGGTTTGCATTTCCAAAGTATCAGCACTATTTGTCCCAATGCTAAAAACCTTTATTCCACTGTCTTTCAGTGACTGTGCTGGTCCTCTGACATCATCCCCTGATCTCCCCCCACTAAATACATACAGGTACTGAGGGACTGAGTCTTCTCGTCTGCCTCCAACTGAAGCAGCAAAGACATTGTCTCTGACAAACTCCAGTGCTTTTCCAACATTCAGGGGTCGTCCCAACTTATGTCTCATTGTTCGAATGGAACTGAGCACATCATTCTTGGATGAATAGGAATTCAAGTAGAAATTGGGTGTGGCATCACGGCTGTATTGCACAACAGCCACTTGGTCTCTATTATTACCCACATTCAAACTGTCAGCAATTTTTTCAATAAAGCTCCGTATCTCTTCAAAGCCATTTCGTGAGTCATAAGATCCATCAATAAGAAATACTACATCATTTTTCTTAGAATCTGCAATAAAAACAAAAAAATGTAAACACACAGAAAACATGATTGTCGGCAGTTACCTGGTAAACTGGCAAAAATGGGAAAGCATTGCATCTTACCAAAATCCACTGAGGGAGCAGGTTTGTCTACATGGTGGGAGGCCTCTTTTAACAATGACAACACGTCCTGCTTCGCAGTTGGAAGTTCTTCATAATTAGTAATTGAGAGTGCATAATTGGGTTCATGAGCTATTGTCTGTAGCTCTAGGGTGTCAGCATCAGTTGTTCCAATGGCAACTGTAATCACACCAATTTCCTTCAGCATTCTGACTGGGGCTCTTATGTCATCTCCAGATCGCCCACCACTCAGCACTATGAGTATCTGTGGAACTCCCTCCTGGAGTCTACTTCCAGACTCAGGAGTAAACACATGTTCCCTCACATACTGGAGAGCAGCTCCAATGTTGTGAGGATAACCTCCTTTGTGACTCAAACCTCTCACTGCTTCAAGAAAATCATTCTCTGATGAGTAACTTCTCAAGTTAAAATTTGTCTCTGCTGTATCACTGTACTGAACCACAGCCACGTGGTCTTTGACTGCATCAATGTTTAGAGCCATTGCTATTCCCTGTACAAAGTCTATAATATCTGTGAATCTTCGCTGAGAATCATTTGTACCATCAAGCAAAAACACAATGTCTCGGCTGTTGGGATCTGTAATCACACAGAAATGTAAACAAGATGAGTGATGATAAAATGGAGAAAAAAATTTAATTTCCGCAAATGTTCAATAATCCTACAGGGACAACTTCAGCTGCTATTTTGTAGATATAAGCCACACCATAGAACACCCAAGCAAAGCTTTTTTTGTTTGACAGCGCTAGGCAGAACAAGACAGAAGGAATTCTCGAACATGGCATTACCATGACATTGACACATTGACATGTGTCCCATTGGTTACTCTCTACTAGTAGATGCATTGGCCTGTTTGGAAAAATCCAAAGTCTCTATGATATGTGGCATCTAATGTGCCATGGGGGATCCTATTCCTTAACCATCAATCCTTCATGCACATTTGAATGTGATTTTCTGTCTACAGCAATATGACAATGCATCAAGTTGTGTACATTCTTTGAGACGAAGTCATTACAATCTTACCAGAGGTTGCTGATTTAGAAGTAGGGCTTTGATTCTTCATGATGGCAGAACTGATTTGTTGTTCAATGCCCGACAGATCATTTAAATCTGCTGCAAAGAAAGCGTGACTGGGGTCCTGTGAAATAGACTGAATCTCAAGGGTGTCTGCCTTCTTTATTCCCACCACAAAAGTTGTTGTACCCATTTCTTTCAGGTTTGTAACACCATTTCTGACATCATCACTGGACCGTCCAGCAGTTACAAGGATCAAAATCTGAGGGACACCTTTTAGGTGCCTACTTCCAGAAGATGCTGTTAGAACATTATCCTTGACATACTGGAGCGCTGTGCCAGTATTGCGGGGTCTGCCTCCTTTATATCTCAGACCTTGCAGATTGTCAACAACCTGCTGTTGCGATTTGTATGTGTTCAGGAAAAATTCGACAGACGGTTGTCTGCTGTACTGCACCACCGCAACTTGATCTTTGCTTTCATCTACATTGAGCATCTCCACCATTCTCTCAACAAAGTGAAGTACTGCCTCAAAGTTATCCTGCATTTCATCAGAGGAATCCAGTAAAAACACAACATCACGTTGAATGGATTCAGTTTCACCTGCAGAACCTTGACAGACATGATGAAGCCCAAGTTAGAGTCACATTCAGTTATCAGATAGATAGATAGATAGATAGATAGATAGATAGATAGACTTACCTAAAACACTTTGTGGTTTCAGTCTTGGCTGCTGTCGAGGCACCCTTTTCACAAATGACACAAGTTGTTGCTGGATGCCCCCCATATCATCAAACCGAAGCACAGAGAAGGCATAGGAGGGGTTATGTGCAATCATTTGTAGCTCAAGTATGTCGGCATTCCGTGTGCCTACACAGAATGGAACAACTTTTTCCTGTTTTAGGGCAGCAGCAGCACTTGCAACATCATCTTGAGATCTTCCCCCATTCAACAGAATCAGTATCTGAGGGACACCGTCTTGATGTCGGCTCCCTGAGGACTCAGCAAAAGCATTACTCCTCACATAGTCAAGAGCCACACCAGTGTTGCGGGGTTTCCCCCCTTTATGCTTCAACTGTTGGACTGCATTTAGAACATCTTGTTTCTCCCTGTAGGTGTTCAGACTGAAATGGGTCTGCGGGTCTTTGCTATACTGGACCACAGAAACACGATCTTTGTTCTCACCAACACCGAGTGATTCAATCACTCTTTGGACAAAATCTTTCATTGCCAGGAAGCCACTCCGTGTGTCATCTGACCCATCCAATAGAAACACAATGTCTCTTTGAGATGACTCTAATTCAACTAGAAGAAAAATACAAAAACTTTGTTTAAAAAACAGACATATAATTCAGAAGCTAAAATGTATTGTGGTGCAAGTCATTGTACATTACATGGCTGGCAAAGCCATAAGAGCTGGAAGTGAAATTCAAACTAAGCCAATAAACAAGGTGTTAAATGGCAGAACTTTTAGGGAAATTGGTAAACAAAGAAGGGTACCAAGAATCTACAAGGGCAATATTCCTCTTTCACAGATGAAAGAGGAAAGGAAGCTTTTGTCTAACCCGAAATATTCAGTCAATGATAGGCTCATCATTGGCTCAAGGAAGAGCTTAAGAAAAGAAAGAAAAGCTCTCCAAGAAGAAAAAGGACAAGAGCCAAACAAGAAATGACAACCAGCAGGTTGTGTCAAGCCACCGAGGAGAGTTTTTAAGGAACATGAAACTGATCCAGTGATATTCTTTAGAAGATGATGCAGTTTCATTGGAATTCAAACTGTGAAAGACCAAACGTACAAGAATATAAGCAGGGAATCAGTTTTGATTCTCAACTACGAATCAATGTCACTTCTTACCTACAAGAGTAGGACGCTCTGTTTTTATTTCCCCCTGGATAAAAGCAGCTATCGCCGGCTGAATAGACAAAAGTTCACCAAACACAGGTAAATTGAAAAGAAATCCAGAGGAGGGGGAGGCAATTTTTTCCAGTTCCTCCTGTTCAGCATTTTTCATTCCAATGGCAAACAACAGAACACCAATTTTCTTCAGGTCAAACGCAGCTCTGGAAACATCATCATTGGATTTGCCTCCTGTCAGTAAAACTAGAACCTGAGGAACTTCTTCCAGATGTCGACTCCCAGATGATGCTGTGAAAATATGGTCTCGCACAAATTGTAGAGCAGCTCCAGTGTTCCGAGGTCTTCCTCCTTTATGGCGAAGACTTCTCACGGCATAGACGATAGCCTTTTTGGATCTATGAGTTGTTAGGTTGAAGTAAATTGTGGCATTATTACTGTACAGTACAACGGCCGCTCGAACCTTATCTTCGCCAAGGTCCAGATCTTCTGCCATTCTTCTGATGAATTCCCGAATAGCTGGGAGTCCATTTCTGGAGTCATCTGACCCATCAAGGAGAAACACTATGTCCCTCTTATTGCTCCGTATGTCAACTAGGTGATATATGAATACACAGAAAGAAGATTCACGAAGTGTGCATTTGAGATTTTTCTGCAGTCATGGGTCTTTATGAGCATCAGTGCTCAGTGTGAAAACTGAGCTTGAAAGACATGCGAGCTATTGCTCTAGAACTGCTATGTAAGAACAAATAAAGGCCATCTTTTTAGAAAAAAAGATGTATGAGAGGATTTGTTGACTGTTCTTCAAAGTACCGCCAAAGTGGACAATTTAAAAGAAAAGAGAAAGTCAAAGTATAGCAAAAGAGTTGGGGTTTTTTTAAACAGAAAAGAAAATCTAGTAAAAGAAATCATGAATGTCATGCAGCAAAATGAGCCAAAACATTTTTAACATCTTATAATTAATTATTAAACTCTTGAAATGTGTTAAATAGTCTTTAGAGTATTGTTTCTTACCTACTAAATCAGAGATTCCATTCAAAGTTTCCCCGGTGTCTTTGTGTATATTCAGTGAAGCAGCAACTTGTGATTGGATTGAGGGTAACTCGGAGAAGTCAGTGACCTTGTGTGTAAAATTGGGTTGGAAGGCAATCATTTCCAACTCTGAAAGCTTGGCATCGCCCACTCCAACCCCCACTGACACAATTTCATGTTCTTTAAGAGCAAAAGCTGGGCCTTTCACACTGTCAGTGGATGGTTTGCTACTTAGAAGAATTAAAATCTGGGGCACTCCTTCTAGTCTTCTACTGCCCGTGGAGGATGTGAAGACTCTGTGCCTCACAAACTGGAGAGCTGCGCCAATATTAAGGCGCCTCCCGCCTTTGTGCCTTAAATTATCAATGGCAGCCATAGTTTCATTCTTTGTCTTGTGAGAATTTAGATAAAAGTTGACTTCAGATGTATCAGCAAACTGAACCACAGACAATCTGTCTTGGCTCTCATCGACATTGAGGCTCTCTGCTATGTTCTTAACAAAGAGTTTAATGTCTGGGAATCCATTTCTGGTGTTTTCAGAGCCATCCAGTAGGAACACAATATCTCTTTTTACAGCATCACTTTGCACTAAGACACAACAAATAAGGTTCCGTTATTCTGATGAAGAACCAAAAATATCAGTGGAAGTGTTGCAAGTGTCGCAGGAAGATAAGAAAAGATTGTTTTTTCCTACCTTGCTGAAGAACGACAGCTAGCTCTTCCCTTGGAAGGCTCACATAGTTATTGAGCCTCTGTGGGATGGTGCTAAGCTCACTGAATTCTTGCACCTTGAAGGTAAACGAAGGGTTGTGCGAAATGGCCTCCAGCTGCCTTCGGTCTGCATCCTTCACACCAATACCAAACGGTACGACTCCCTCTGTCTTCAGCGCACCAGCAGGTTCCTTCACATTATCCGTGGACCTGCTTCCAGCCAAAACGATGAGGAATTGAGGGACGTTTTGTGCAGCTCGGCTACCATAGCTTTCAGACAGGATGGTGTCCTTCATGAATCTCAGAGCAGATCCTGTATTTAAGGTCCGTCCACCAGCCAGTGTCATCCCATTGACAGCTCTAATCACCTCATCTTTGGTTTGATAGGTGTTGAGGTAAAAATTTGGAGTTGGCCTCTCACTGTGTTGAACCACTGAAATTCGTACTTTGTCAATCCCAACATCAAGTGGTTCTATTACTTTAATGATGAAATCCCGTATGTAGGCAAAATCTGCTCGAACACTGTCTGTGCCATCAATGAGGAAAGCAACATCCCGTTCAACTCCGGTAACTGAGGGAAAGCAAACAGAAAACTTGATTAATAGATACCAGGATGACATTTCATGACAATTTGATAGTCTGTCATCACATTAATTTAATTAAACAGAGAAATATTTGAAACAGAGAAAGACAAAACTAACCAGTTTCCTCTGGGAATGTTACCACTGTGTCTGTATCGCCAACGACTGTTGTCAACTTTGGCATTATGACTTCAGCCATAGCTGGTAAGTAAGAGAAGTATGCTTCATGGTATGCCAAATCTGGAACAAAGGCAACTGTCTTCAGCAGGTTCTCATCTGCTTGTCCAGAACTGACTGTGAAAGTCAAAACACCGGCCAGAGCCAACTTATCGGCAACAGATTTAACCTCATCCTGGGCTGGACCACCGGTGATCAGGACCAACACTTGCTGGACTCCCTGCTTCCTGCGTGATCCAGCACTTGGCTGGAACATATTGGCCAGAGCGTAATTCATGGCAGCTCCTGTATTCAACACTGAGCCTCCAGTCAGCCGGAGTTGAGAGACTCTATTGACAACATCTTGCCCACTGCTGTAGGAGTTCAGGTAAAATTCTATTTTTGGACGTTCAGCAAACTGCAGGAGACCAATCTGGACCCTGTCTGGACGTACATCAAGCTGGTTGACCACGTTGATTATGAAGTCTCTCACATAGGGAAGGTTGTTGCTGCCAATGTAGGTTGACCCATCCACGAGGAAGACAATGTCTCGGACCACTTTTTGTGTCTGAACTGTGGTTATTTCCACCACTGAAAAAAATAAACAAAAAATTAAATTACTTTCTGTATCATACTATGCACATATGATTTTAGGAACTCTAACATGTTGTTCAAGAACTCTAATATGTTGGAAATGTGAAACATGGTCGTCAAATTTGAGTACAGCCCCCTCAAGGCTCATATGTGCTCAACTTTAAATTGGTATATCTGTATTCTGCATCAATTAAATACGTATTTGTGTACATTTTCTGAAAGTTAACAGAGAAGGGCAAAAGGGAGAAGTACCTCTTGTATGTAATGTAATTGGAAGATAAAACATTACCTGGCTCAGTGGGTACTTCGGTCACCACCACCCCAGCCAGAGTAGAGAGGGCATCAACAATCTCCCTTGGGTTGCGAAACCTTTGCCGTAAGTCCCTCGCCATGAACAAAACGCTGTCAGCAAAGGCAATCTTCCTCAGCTCCTGCTCATCAGCCGTCCTGGATCCTGCAGCCAGCGTCAAAACGCCCATTCTCTGGAGCTCCAGAGCAGGTGCTTCCACACTGTCACTGGACCTTTTAGCGGTCACCAACATTACGAGCTGGGGTACCCCCTGTCTTATACGACTGCCCTTCTCAGACCGCAGCATGTTCAGCCGCACAAAGTCCAAAGCTGCTCCGATGTTGACTGCTGGTCCCGGTCTTGGTTTGATATTACCCAAAGCACCAACTATTCCCTCCTTGGTGCTGTGGGTGTTGAGATCCATCTCGAGTCTCGGGGAAGTGCCAAACTGGGCGATACCCACTTGAACCCCATCTGGACTGATTGGCATTCTTTCAACGAATTTCTTGATAAATTCACGCACAGAGTTGATGACTGCTGAGCCCATTGTGCTGTCGATCAGGAAAATGATGTCTCGTTTTCCAACTGTCACAACTACAAAAGAAAAAAAAAAAAAAAAAATTAGAATATAAAGTTGTTTCAAGAAATGTTTTACTGTATTAATGGTTAACAAAGCCCTCTAAGGGGTTTCTATCATTACATTTATGTTTTATATTTATATCAAATTATTTGGGATATGTTTTGAGTCATGCTGGCAAATATACACATTCTAAATGGTTTTCTGTGAAGATGTTTTCTAAAAAAAAAATCTATGACAACAATCAAAATCCTCAAGTATTTTCAATTGCTGCTTGCATTGCTAAAAGGAAGCTTTTTTGTTACATCATCATCAGTTGTGTGGGTTATATGGATGTTGGAAGTTTCTCAAAAAAACTGCATTCAATATATTTATTTGAATGCAGGAAATTATAACTACAACAATTTTGAGATTTATCAGGAAATAGAGTAGTAGTATACTAACAAGTGGCTGCTTTGATAAAGCCCAACACCTGGATAAATATCATACTAATATCCTGTTACGATGGATGAATGAAAGTCAGTGAAATTTAAAACCAATACAGCACAGCAAAGGCTCATTTATGTTCATTGGTAAATAACAGGTCTATGAGTGCAGCCTTCTGTGCATATTCTGCATTAATTGTGTGTATTTGTGCATGATTTTTGAAAGCAGTGGTGTGGGCAGTGTAGCCAATAGTTCAGTGGTGGTGCAACATGACAAAATGTTTTTATTAGAAAGGTTTTGAGGAGAAGTGAGGCAGTTTATCAAGGAATTTTAAACATCTATGATGATACGTCGTTACCTTGCTCCCTCCTTTCTTGCCTCTTTCCTAACACATACATTATTACTACCTCCACCTTCTCCATGACTTATGTTGACATCATCTTTTGACTCTGAGATATAATACAATCCACAGCTTCCATATATTGTTAAAAAATAAATGTCATGTCTTTTGTTTAAAGAATGAGCATGAACAAGCCTTAATCCAATTTCTCACTTTTACTGTGTTTCCTTATTATGTCTGAGAATTTAGCAAATTCATGTTTGGTCCAAGTATCCCATCTTACCTTGCATACTACATCATATTCATTGTGAGCTCTCTAGGGCTTTCAGATTAATAAGTCCCCCTCCACAACCACAATGTCCCACCAGTGTTTGCAGAGAAGTTACATACCTTCTGTGAACTCATTCTGAACTATAATGGTGCGCTGGACCACCCCGTTAATGTATGGGAGCAGCTGGCCACTCATGCTTGCAACTGCTCTGAAATCAGGGGCTGAAAGGACAAAGCTTCTATCGGTAGCGACTGTTTCCAGATCTGCTGTGGCAGTGTCACCAATCGCCACTCCGAGAGTGATGACGCTGGCCCTCTTAAGGGCCCGGTCACCAGCACCAGTATCATCAGTGGATGCCCCAGCACTGATAACCACCAACATCTGGGGTACACCCTCCTCTGCCCGGCCCCCAGCTGTTTCGGCCAAAAGGCTCTCGGCAACCTCCTCCAAGGCAGTCCCCAGGTTAGATTCAGCGCCCCCTGTGTAGGTGAGGCCCTTCACAGCTTCCAGGACTGATGATTTGCTGGTATAGCTATTTAGATAGAACTTTATCTCTGGGTCGGTGTTGTACAGGGCCAAAGCCACCCGAATAGTGTCCCTGCCCACGTCAAGGGGCTCAATGATTCTCAAAACCAAATCACGCACAAGGGGGAAGTTTGCCGCTCCAACGTTCTGTGATCCATCAATTAAGAATATTAGGTCAGCTGAATCTTGCGCTTTAAGGAGAGAGAGAGAAAACAAAACAAAATGGAACTTGTGAAAGCGTTAACACAGTGAGACAGAGACAAAGACTTTGATCAAGGAACTCGTGCTAGCATATCATCGCACGTGTCGAGTAAGATTCAAAGTGAACAAATCAACAACATCACATCATACTGCATGTAGGCTGAACCAGGGAGATTCCCGAAAGTGATGAAATTTGTTTGCTTGCTTGCTTGTTTGTTTATTTGTTTGGTTTTAAAATGATGTTTAAATTGGATAGTTGTGATTAATATAAAAAAGTTTAATGTGACAGAATTACATTTAGCCATAAGACGGAGAAAAAGTCAAAACAAGGGTGTGTTGAGTGAATATTACGAGAATAAAGTATTACAAATCTGAAGTTGTTCATAGAATATTAAGAATTTCAAATTGAAAGAATAAGTGACTATTTAAAATGAAATCATGAAGCCTTTTCCAATGTCTATGAACTCAGATTTGTATATAATAATAATGATAATAATCAGTCCCCTGGGAGATCTCCTCTGAGTTCAGCCATCCCATGCAGACTCTTGTTATGAAACTCAGATGAAGTGACCAGTCATGACCCTGTGGACCATCCAGTACTTGAGAACAGATTACATTGGATTCCATATAACATTAGTAAATATTGGTGATGCTTCCTCTTCATTTTAAATCATATCTACTTCTAATGGCAATGTCATCTTTGGACACTTGATCTTTTCAGTTCAATTTTTCTTTCTCACTCCTGAGACTTGTGTGGAAATCTTCACATAAAATATTCTCAAAGTACTTCTGCAGGTTGTGGATGAGTCCAGGCAGGTTCATCACTGTTTCAAATACAGAATATTGCACAGAATATTTTACACATAGACATTGTGACTGATAAAGACAAACACGTATGTGCAGGACACATAAGCAGTAGTGCATGGTTAGCTCTTGTTAAAAGCTCATTGATTGATCAGATCTGATTTAAAGTGCAGAACATCCTAAGATGTTCTCTTCCAAAGATTTTCTGAAGAAACGTTGTTAATCTGAAGTGTTGTTATGTGGGTTTTGTCCTTTCTAATAGAGTGAGTCCTATTAGATTATAATTATGACTGAGGTCATGGCTGTATGCCATTAGATCAATAACTACTATTATTTATAGGCACCCCAATGTCACACAGTATACACCCTATATTCAGATGCAGTAGAGGTGTAGATCACATGCAGGTCCTAATATCATTTTTTAAGCATTAGGGGCATTTTGAATGTGTAAGAAAAACAAGTGATGTTAATTTTGCAGGTGGATAGTGAAAAGTTATTGCGGTTAAAAAACAACAACTTTATTTTGTTAATAATAAGGTCCAGTCACGGCCGCAGAGGCAGTAGCAATTTCCTGCACATGTAGAAACATTAGTATGGTAGTGACACTGGTCCCATTTCATTACCTGTCCCTCCTCCAGCCACAGGGGCCTCATTTGCCACAGAAGAGCCCCCGGACCGGGTCACAGCGCCGCAAACACTTACTACTACATCTTGAATTATATCCCGCAAAGTCAGGAAAGAGTCTACATTGAACACATGATTGTCATGAGGTCGGCTAGCCATCTCCCTGAGCTCCGAGTCCACCGCATCCTGAACCCCAACTGCAAACATCTCCACACCCGCCAGTCGCAGCGCCTGAGCTGGCTCAGCCACGTCATCCTGAGAGCGCCCGTCTGTTAGCACCACCACCACCTGGGTCACGCCGTCAGCAGCACGGCTGCCCGAAGCAGCGGTCAAGTGTGTACGTATCAGGAAATCCAGGCCAAGTCCAGTCCGGGTGCCCCCACCACGATAAGACATAGTCTTGATGTGTGCCAGAACTCCCTGTGTTGATGCGTAGCTGTTGAGCTGGAACTCAGTTTCAGGTCTGCTATTGTACTGCACAAGGGCAAATTTAAACCTTTCTCCTCCAACCTGGTGTAGTGATTGTATCAAGCTGTATAGAAATTGTCTGACATGCTCAAAGTTCTCCTCTCCCATACTCCAGGATGAATCCACTAGAAAGTACATATCAGCTGGCAACCCTTGTGCACAGTCTTTGAAAAGGAGTGTGTGGAGGACAGAAAGGAAGACCAGTGAAAAGATGCTTGGTGCATGGCACGAAAATATTGTTTTACTTTATGATTGCACAATATCACTGTACTGTTTAGGTCATTTTAAGTTTGACAACTTCAGTCTGGATTGTTTATCAAAAGCATTTGACTGAACTCATGTTTCATTTCTACTTTAAGTCTTTGACCCATATTAAGATTAATAGTTAACTCTGCCAAGGAGGTTATCTTTTCTCCTGTGTTTGTTTGTTTGTTTGTGAGAAACGTTACAGAAAAACCCCTGAACAGATTTCAGTGGGGTTTTTTTTCTGTTTTGGACGGGACGGGATATTACCCAAGGAACAGATGATCAAATGTTGGGTAAGATCAAACGATGGGATCCTGTGTGAAAAATCCAAAAATCTGGAGAAAATCCTTATCTGTAATGCCAAATGTAATAAAATTATGTTGCCATTTTACCACAAGAGGGCAATGGTGTTCAGTCTATATCATCAGTGCAGCTGGATTATACCTTGACGAAGGTTTGTGTTCTCTAGTTGAGTGCTCTTTAGTTGAAATTTTGATTTTAAAGAAAATGTAACCTCCTTGGCAGAAGTAAAAAATAATAATAACCATAAAGGCAAAAGATTCCAGTTCAGCAACAATGCTCCTGAGAACAGAAAAATGCTGCATGCATTAATCCCCAAAACTTAAAAACAAAAAAATATTACACAGAGATCATCTGCAAATGAGTACACTGCTGACTGATGCTAAAACAGAACTTGGTTCAACTTACCATCCTGAGCATCAAGTTTAGGGAGGAATCCTGCGAACAGGACACCCAGAAGGGCGCAGAGCGGTAACAACCGATGCCTCCTCATCTTCAGAAGAAAAAAAGGGGACACCTGTGAAGTGACAAACAGCAAAATATGAGACAGAAAGCACAAACACCAGTCAAATCTAAATGAGGTCATATTATGCTTTTGTTTTATGATTTTTTATTTTTTTTTATCATGCTTTCTTTTGCCACAAAAAGTCAGCAAAATTACAAGAGCACACACCAGAGGTGTTCTTCTCTCCCAAAGGAAACACCGGCCCTGAACTCCCTGAAACGCCATGTTTGACTTACTGACTTCCTGCTAAAGCAATGTTAAGAGGGTTTGGGGGTTTTTTCAGGACCAAACTTAAATACCCTTTGGTCAGAGTTACTAAATGGCATTTTGAGAGGCTCTAACTTCTGTATCGTGACATATTTCCTGTAAAAACAGGATATGTAGGCGGGACAAAACGTTTTGAGCCATATGATTGGCCCATTGAAACGCAATGAAAGCTCATAGCTAGCTAGTAAACGTTACTAGCTAATATTAGTACTCTGTAGACTAGCATCTCTCCAACAGAAGCCACTACACCTGCTGCATTTCTCCTTTATTGTAAAACAGAAAACAGCGACTGTAGGACGGAGCTGATGCTGAACCTTCTCGCTCCAGCGGATATTTGTTTATCTTCACCTAGCAACAGAACTGAAGATGTGTTCAAAGACACTCTGTAAAAACGCAGTAACAAGCTGTTTCTAATTAAATCATCTGTAACTTTAACATCAGAATCCAAACCAACACTTTACAGTTTGTTAACTAATGATACTGATCCAACTAACTACTGATTACTACTACAGCTGCTGCTACTCTCTGTCAATGTTTCCTGGTGGTAACCTGAACTGTGCTGCTAACAGAAGATTGATTGACAGGTGGATGGAGTGATACTATTGGTCAAATATGCTTTGGGCAGGATGACAACTGTCCTGTTTTTATTTTCTTTCTTTCTTTTAATCAGAAAGTAGATGTGTTTGAACTTTGATACAAAAAAAAATATTCTAACATCGATAAGTAAGTGAACAAAACCACCAGTGATGTGATCTAAAAGCATTCAAATGATTTATTCTGCATAGAGTCTCTAAACACAGTATTGCAAGGGTGCAATATTTAATCATTGACACATCACACACACAAAGTCCTGTCATACTCCAGTTTGTGCAAAAATATGAAATCCGCTGCTGCAACCACTGCAACTATTTCAGCACATCCCAGCAGCTGAACACTGCAACAGATCTTCTTCATTACATTGTGTTTTTGTGCATGAAGCAGTGTCAGCTCAGGGAGCTGCTGCGAGCGTATCAGTAGCAGTGAGTGGTAATGATCAAAACCACCTGTTAAAACTACCAGCCAACGCACTGCAGTAATTAACTCTGCTTGGCAATGACTGAATTTTTCCAACTCACAAAATAATGTGTTCATAAGAAGGGGTGTTGGACTGGAAAGTCCGCTTTCACAGCAGGAGTGGGTTTTTTTTATTTAGTCAGATTTTCCTCCATTGTGATCAGGAAATGAAAGAGAGGTCATACATGGTCCACTACTGACACTGTCAATTTAATCTGTGGAGAGGCTGATTTCACATGTAAAGTCTGTAACGCAGGAAATACTTGGGAAGGTAACTTTTAACATCCTGAATAGAAGATTTAGCCCAACAAGATTTTAAACTGTCTTCAAAAAATCCAAAACACACACACACACACAGACACACACACACACACACCTAAGCTATTACATTTCGAACCACACTGGGGTGATAATATGGGCCAAGGCAATTACATCTTAATACAGTGAAGTAAACTTAAAAGTGAAAATCTGTTCTGAGTTCCCAGTGTGATCTGACATTTTCACAAAAACTTTCACAATGCAAACACAGAAAGAAGCCTCCTAATGAGTAAAATGGCACATGGCCTGAGAGCAATGAAGTCTTCACTATTAGTGTAATGACAGGGAGTGAAACTGGACCCAGTGGAGTCTCTTTAACACCCTCTGCTCCTGCTGGCAGACACACAGTAAAAAGGTTTAGCGGCTTTAAGGTGAGCTGTGTATTTTTGGATCACTAGGTATTTACAATCCATTTCCCCAGGAATAAAACAATAAGGTCTCTTTCCAGACTGAGCAACAAGTCTGAATTTTCCAGTGTTAGAAGATGTAGAAATGACTAACGCCCTCTAGTGAACAGTGGAGATGCTGCATCTCATCATCGTTTCAGGTTTTCCATTGTTACTTTATTTTTTGCGAGGCTCAGGAGATCAAAAATTAACAGTGAACACTTCTTTCCTAATCTGTGTTTTCTTAAATTATTTTACCCATTGTTTCATGTTTGAGCCTCTTCTGCACTGATTACAGCAAGTTATGGCTTTTAACTGCCTACAGGTCAACTGAGGGGTCAATTCGTTAACCACCACGCTCTGAGGGGGCTCATTTAGTGTTTTTTTTACCTTAAATATGCTCTCCAATTCTTTATTTTTTTAGTCTAACTTGCCAAATACACAGCAAGCAGAAGGTTGTGTTTAAGAGCACACACAAAAACACTTTTTACACAATTAAACTACTTAAAATTTCTAATTTTACATGAATGCTTAAGTTTTAACGTTATTCACAGCCACACCTTTTTGTTATTTTACAGTAGATACGTCAATTCACTGTTTATGATTGTTCCAAAAATACCCCAAAAAATGTGAAATCAATTACTGATGTTTTACAGTGTACTTCAAAGTCACTTTTAGGACATAGTCTCTACTGTTTCATGGTTTTTGTAACAGCTAATTGGTCTTTTAACTGCAGCTATTAAAACATATATATTAAATATAATGACAAGCAAAATAAATAAATATTTATCTATCACATCATAGCACAGGCTGCAGGGTTTAGACTTAGAGCAAAAGGCAGAATAGTTCATGCTCGGTGTCTCAGCTTCTGAATATTGCAGCAGTGCGTCCCAGTCTTATTAACAAGTGTGGAAAATGTCATTGTCTACAGTTGATTCAAGCAATAATGAATTATCAACACATGACTGTATTATTCAATGAGCAGCTGTGACCACTGAGTCACGGTGTTTATACATTGCTGTGTCCACTGTTTGTGCACCGATGAGA
>OOFC01001752.1:62534-85616 GCA_900323345.1 Pseudochromis fuscus | reverse complement strand
CTTCATCAGAGCTGCTGGAGTGCCCTCTGTGCCTACTGCGCCATGCACGCGATCGCTTCCCAGACATCATGACCTGTCACCACCGCTCCTGTGCGGACTGCCTGCGACAGTATCTTCGCATCGAGATCTCAGAGTCGCGCGTCAACATCTGCTGCCCCGAGTGCTCGGAGCGCTTCAATCCCCACGACATCCGCATGATCCTGGGAGACCGAGCCCTCATGGAGAAGTACGAGGAGTTCATGCTGAGGAGGTGGCTGGTGGCTGAACCGGACTGCCGCTGGTGCCCCGCCCCCGACTGTGGGTAAGTGCAAGATCATTAGGGATTATATACCCTACTCAGTAAATAACATCTCTGGACAGCTTGCTCTTACAGTGTGACAGTTTCGAGGTGAAGATGATCTACTGAGTCAGTTTTAGCCAGTTTGCAACCAACTTTTTCGGCCTGTGAGATAATTTTCCTTTAAGAGTGCAACTTTAAATATGACAAAATCTGGATTTCAGTTACCTGAGATGTGCTTGATGCTCTGTACTTCTGATAAAACTAGTACACAAGCCCCAAAATAACACAGCAAGGAACTACATCAAGGAAACTTGAAGGCCTCATGAAGTGTATCACAGCTTCTGTATTGATGCTTGAGTTAAAAATACCTCGTAGCAGTAATAGACCTCTGGATTGTCTCGGCCTAATGAGTCAACCAGGAAAGATGAGTAGTAAATGTACAGTGATGCCTATTGTTGTCAGACTGTACAGGTTGTAAAGAGAAACAAATAAAGAAAAACCTCATAAAAAAATAATGACAAACACAAATGAGCCTGACTAAAAGCAAAGTTTAAATAACCACAGTAGGAGTAGGAAAAAGGAGAGTATTTAACTATGTAAATTATGGTCAGAATAAGCTCTGCTAACCTCAGTCATAAAGATACATTCATGAGCGTCTGTTGTTTCTTTCAGTTGGAACATTTCTGCTCCTGTTTTTTTCACACTGAGGTGACAGGGCAGGGTTTAGGTCAGGTCAGGGTTTTGTACACTTGGAGTCGATGGGGATTCAACAGTTTGCTCACAGACGCCTGAACTGTGACTAACACTGTACTCTCCCTGCTTTACTTTTAGCCTATGACCACCACTGTACACACACCATTAGTTTCACTCTGTGTATTTTTTTCCCATGAATGCTGACAGGGTTGTTTTGGGTTGTTTTTTTTTTTAATTAAAGAACAATATTTATGTATTCATAGAGTTTTGGTTCAGTATGGTGCATTCACTGACCTCTGTTGTGATCATTAGTCCATGTTTGAGCAAATGCTGAATTTAGTCATTTATCCTTCGCTCCCTCGCACGGCTTTTGTTGCATCAACACTGCTGACCCTTGTCTGCTGGAATAATGGCTCTTTCATGAGTTTGTTGCAACTCTTCTTGCTCTCAAACTACAAACAGCTCAGTTATGGCTCACTGCCACTCTCTCCACTGGTTAATGCTCTCACTCTCAGCTCAGAGGTTAGGTTAAGAACCCTCTTTGTGTTTTGAATAATAAGATAAATCATCCTTTTTACAGGATAACGTTTGGACCACTTGACAGTGGTGTGCTGTGTTTCAAAGCTTTATTCAATCAGCACTATTTTTCTGTCTTGTACAAATTAAGGTGTGTTTTAAAGGCCAGCTGTCATTATAACAATACATTTAGTTTTTGTGGAGTAGGAGTTAAAACCAAAAAACCAGTCACAATTACACTGAAACAAATGTGGGAAAACAAACACAGACTAGTGATAATACCAAAAGGTCCATTTGGAAGTCTCCCATCTCGTTTACAACTTTTACACATTATGGTATCAGTTTGCCTCACCAAGGTGTCAGTGTGGAAACTGTCTAGACTGAATGTTTGGGTTTTTTTTTTTAAGATACGTGTTCACACACCACCTCCACTGCTAGGCTGTTATATGTCTGTTATGCAGGTGGACAGTGTGAAATTTATCATCATAATTTATCATGTTTGTTTGGTTTTTCCAGTTGACTCTACCTCTTTCATTTGAGTTTCACTTTTGTTTCTCAGCTACATTTTTTTTTTAAACTTTGTTCTGAGAAGGAGGAAGTTCGACTCTGAGGAAAACCCCGGGAACCCTTGTGGAAATTTTAACCATAATTATGCAAATTCTGGCTTTACATATTTGAAACTTAACTGCTGTGCTGGAGAAAGTGCACCTTTAGGTTTTATATCACATCAAAAACTTGACTTTCTTCAAAATTATATTTATTAACCTATAAATGATTCTGTTATTATTTGACAGGTGGATTTATTAAATATTGCTTAATACATGCAATAATACTAATTCAGCTTTTCTAACAAAGATGTGGTGAGTCTTCATGAGTGACTGCAGACTTTTCTTCCCACTTTCTTCACAATTGTAGCCACTGTGGCTTATCTGGTACCAGCTGATGTTAGCTTGCGTATACTCGATACACTACTAAAGTATTTTCCAGCAAATTGAATAAGCTGCATGTATTTCTCTAGGCTTCACTCAACAGTTGTGACATATTTTCGAGTGTGTCTTCTTGAGTGGATCAGCTGAGGGTTTCTTACAAGCTGCTGGTTCTCAGGATTTGACCTTTATGCTCCACTAAAGAGCGGTTACACATTGTCCAGTTTATATGTCAGAGTGTTTGTTTTTCCCTTATCTGTGTCTAATGTTCCTGTGTAAACCATGATGGGGGATGCTGGATGGCCGCAACAATCTCAGTGTTTAACTGCAGTTGTTGCTACAGCATCTGAGGTGTCCTTTTTTAAAAAGAAAAACAATGACTGTTTCACTGAGTTAGTAAGCTAAGGGAGGCTGTTGCCACAATTCATTTTAATGGTGTTTTTTTCCACAGATAATAAAGCAATTTATTTGAGGCAGTAATTGTGTTGGGATACAAATGACTGCCGCATAGATGGGTTTTTATGGTGCCAGTTTGTCAACACGTATTGGATTTATAGCCGAACAGTTGTTGGACTTTGTCTCGGTCATGCTGTGTGATTTCACAAACTGCTGTCAAATAGGCCGTTGTAATGATTGATAAAGGATGCTATGGTGACATGCAGCCATCCAGAACTAATTGTCCAACTGCTGAGTTGTTGTAACAGAGGTCTCAAAGTGGGAGATTCCTCACATTCTCAATAGCAGTAGTTTGTACTCACACATCTAGTTTTGTGTTTTTGCACTACCCCTGTTCTTACCCTTTTAGCCCCACTGACCCCTAGTGTTGTGCGGAACTACTACAACTGTGCATCACCATTTTCTGTATGTTTCCTCTCTTAGGTACGCAGTCATTGCATTCGGATGTGCCAGCTGCCCGAAGATCACATGTGGGCGTGAGGGATGCGGGACGGAGTTCTGCTACCACTGCAAACAGCTGTGGCATCCCAACCAGACATGCGACACGGCCCGGCAGCAGAGAGCCCAGAGCCTCCGGCTGAGGAGTTTCAGGTCGTCCTCCCTCAGCTACAGCCAGGAGAGTGGAGCTGCAGGTATCATTCAAACACACACACACAGACTAACCTGACCTGTTCTATGGTGTTTTCACCTTCAGCACACCTGTCACCTATGTTGTATCAGGATTATAAATTTTGAGTATGTATTTCCCTTTAATTAAGGTGACGACATCAAACCGTGCCCTCGTTGTGCTGCGTACATCATCAAGATGAATGATGGGAGCTGTAATCACATGACCTGTGCTGTCTGCGGCTGTGAGTTCTGTTGGCTGTGCATGAAGGAGATCTCTGACCTGCACTACTTGAGGTGAGAGGAAGTTGAGTTGACAGTTTATATTCACTTTATAGCATGGCTGTTTCCCTTTTAAGTGTTTTCAGCTTCACTTTTGTTTCTTAGATTATTTTGGTTTGATTTCAACATAACAAAAATTGTGGTTGCCAATGGGTTTATTACTGTTTCTCTCTCCGTATCCCAGCATTCAGTGTCACAATGATGGAGTTTGTTTATTCAACATATGAGTTACTTTTCTCATCAATTTTAATTGTTTTAAAATCAATGCATGTTTTTGTAGTTGAACTTTTATTAGTTTTAGTAAAAAAAAATATATACACAGATACAGGTTTTCTGTCCCTCACAAACCACTTCATCTCTCATGTGTCCCCTCAGTCCGTCAGGCTGCACCTTCTGGGGGAAGAAGCCCTGGAGCAGAAAGAAGAAGATCCTGTGGCAGCTCGGCACGTTGGTGGGAGCACCCGTGGGTATCGCCCTGATTGCTGGCATCGCCATCCCTGCAATGATCATCGGCATCCCTGTTTATGTGGGCAGAAAGGTGAGAGCTTCCATCAGGAAACTCAAGAACAGTATTTATCAGCAGCAGCCAAAACCACATGTGGCTGATAATGTGGTGTACACACGTTAGGTTATGTCTGTGGTGCTAAAATTCTAATGTTGAAACAGCCCTTCACTTATACCAGCGGGTTTGTTGTTTGTTCTAAAGTCATATGTCAGTTTTGAAATGTGGAGAAAACAAAAAGTGTAACAGTTTTTGTAAAATATGAACAAACTGAGTTTCTGTGGTCTGTGACTATTATCGAGAAATCTCCTCAGTTAATCCTGCTTAACACCTTTACTCATCAGATCCATAATCGCTATGAAGGCAAAGACATCTCCAAACACAAGAGGAACTTGGTGATAGCTGGTGGTGTGACACTGTCTGTGATTGTGTCGCCTGTGGTTGCTGCTGTCACTGTCGGTGAGAAAGAAGTGTTTTTCTTCCTTTTTCCTTTTTCTGTGTTTTAGCTGCACCATCTGTCTCTCGACTGAATTTTTAAAAATTAAAGGGGTTTTCTTTGTAGCTTAATAGTTTAAGGACAGTATCGGTTTATCCTGAATTTGTGCTTTGCTTGGAAAAAATATACAAGCTGGGAAAAAAAAATCTCACTATCTGTTCTTGTTGTGTTGTGTAGGTATCGGTGTTCCCATCATGCTCGCGTACGTCTACGGAGTCGTCCCAATCTCCCTGTGCCGCAGTGGAGGCTGTGGAGTGTCTGCTGGCAACGGCAAAGGGGTGCGAATTGAGTTTGATGATGAAAATGACAACATAGGCAGCGGGGCAGCAGCCACAGGTGAGAATCTTAAACTATTGAATGACGTGTGTTTCAACAAACACAAAAATGTCTCTGTCAACCTCTGAACTTTCAAACTCCTCAGTAATGACTGTTTGGATATTACTGTTGTGGATTTATCTGTAACTCTTGTACCATATGAATGCAATCAGGAATCTTTAAGTTGTCACAAAGAAGAAACACAAGAGCTCTGCATTTATAGCCAAACAAAGAAACAACTTACACAGTACCAAGAGTTTAAACCTGTAGGAACTCACTGAAACAAATCCTGTACAGCAACAGAAAACACTGGTAAATAAATTAAAAAATAAAACTCCTCATAAGACTCCAGACCCACTTTATATGGCCTCTTTTTGACCTCCCACACAAAGCTGCTGTTGTTTCAGCAAAGTGTTCATGAAAATACACAAGCAGCTTCTGAAACAGAACCAAATGATGAGTGAACTCTCTCTGCACCAGCAGCTGTTTAATAGGATCTGCACAGGGGGATTGTGTGTGTACATCTGCAACTGCCAGCACATTTATATTTATATACATATCATTCTTTGTCTGTGTCGCAGCAGTTAATGAGATTTGCATACAAGTATTTGAAGTGTGTGATGGTGTGAAATGATTGGCACAGCATCAGTTGTGTGATTGTCACTGTCATCAAACCGGCGTCTGTGTGAGGTCAAGCTCGTTTTTGGAGGGGGTTGTATTTCTCACAGCTTCTGACAACACTGGCATCACAAATTAAGAATTTCAAATGACAGCAGGGGAAACTGACCTTTCCAGGAACATAAGGTGTGAGACATGATGACACTTATTCACACCTAAGATTTATTAATGTGTTGTTCCAGGAATCACTATAAAGTCACAAGTTTAACTTGGTACAAGTCAGAAGAATAAAGTCAGGGCCTAGTTTTTCTTTTTTTTTTTATTGTGCATCCACCTGTTTCCACCTGCTCTCTATATTTCTCACTTCTCACTTCTTTCACACTTTTCCCTCTGACCATGCTCCTGTTTTTAGCTTTAGTAGGAAATGTTTGTGTCTGTAACATTTTTG
The DNA here is from genome assembly GCA_900323345.1 of Pseudochromis fuscus. Taxonomy (NCBI): domain Eukaryota; kingdom Metazoa; phylum Chordata; class Actinopteri; family Pseudochromidae; genus Pseudochromis; species Pseudochromis fuscus. The sequence continues at coordinate 79,478 of OOFC01001752.1, read as the reverse complement.
CACAAAGTTCGCAACCTCATCGGGCATTTACAGTCAGTTTACAGTCAGGCTGCCAATCTATTGTCTTGCCACCTTTGACAGAGTACCAAGTTCTGTACGTCACTGTCATCTGTTGAATCTCTTTGTAAATAAACTTATCCTGTAAATCAATGACATGTCTTTCCCCACTTCTCTTTTTTTCTGCTCAGACACGACCTCGGTGGCAGAGACTCGGCTCAACAATCCCAGCCTTGGAGACGGAGCGAGCGTTGGCGGTCTGACAGGTTTGAGCCTCAGTGTCAGCGGGAGTCACATGGAGCGCTGCGGCGTGAGCTCCACGCAACGGGACAACATGAGTGACAACGCCAGCACGACAGCCCTCGCTGGGACCAGCATCACTGGCAGCTTGTCCGGCAGCTGCTATAATCGGTACTGAACTGGACCTCAGTTCATTTCTGATGATTACCAGTAAACATGGCCAATCAGCACAGATAGTATTATGTGACTGATCCAGTGCACCTTTAAAGAAATTAGTAAGATATGGGTTTTGGTACTTGGAAGGTTTTTTCTTATCAGTTTTTTGGTAGTGGATAAATCAAATACTCAGTGACTGTTTTGTGTCCTTAACTGCTTTTCACAGGATGGAAGTGCAGGCCGATGTCCAGAAGGAGCGCTGCAGTCTGAGTGGGGAGTCAGCCACTGTCAGTCTTGGGACGATGAGTGACAATGCAAGCACTAAAGCCATGGCAGGGTCCATCCTCAACGCTTACATGCCCCTAGAAAGGTCAGTATTCAGAGAGGAATCATGCTACGTGTTGTAGTAGTAAATGTATGACCTGTTTTCAGGTGTCCCAGTTTTGTTGCACAGTTTGCTCTGTGGTCAAATTGTTTTTCAGTGTGTGATTAAAGTATTTGTTGTACTGCATGTACTGTGCTAGTAGCAGAAAATATTGTCCAAACACATAAGTGCAAGAAGAGAGCTGATGATTCAGGATTTCTTATATCGCATTTGTTTTGTTATCAGAAGTAATCAAGAAAGATGCAGAAATTCAAAGGTATGATTTTATTTCACAGAGACAATAGTCTGGAGGTGCAGGCTGATGTGGAGTCCAAGCAGGAGAAGGTGAGACACGGCAGCGCCAGCAGCAGCCTGGATGAAGCCAGCTGTAGCAGCAGCGGCCTTAAAGCAGCCAGTGGTGGCACGTGCCCATGTTCATGTCCCTCCTCTTGCTGCTGTGCTCAGCACGGAAACCACTGCTGCCCCTCGTCACCCTGGTCAAAGGACCCCTCCACATCAGGGGGCAAAAAGAGCAAAGGTAAGCTGTGGAAAAGAGCCAGCAGCACCAAAGGAGAAACAAAGATTAGTGAAACCCAGGGAGACGTGGATGCTCAGCTCCTGGAGCAGCGCAGCACCAACTCCTCTGAGTTTGATTCACCGTCCCTGAGCGGCAGCCTCCCCTCTGTGGCCGACTCGCACTGTAGCCACTTCTCTTCGGAGCTGAGCTGCTCCGACCCCGAGACCTCAAGGCCAGCTCATGCACCCTGCTCCTCCCCGACAGACCCCCACCCTCATCATCCAACCGGCAACTTCAGCGACGTCACCGTGACGCCCATGCCTGAGGTGGAGCACGACCGCCTGGAGCATTTTCAGTCTCAGAGCAGCCACGCAGCCTTCACCCACCGCCTGCTGTCTTCATCCCCACCTGCTTCACCAAAAGAAGGAAGTAGTGGGACATTTCTGTACATCAGTGAGGAGACGGGCGGCGACGCTGCAGACACAGAACCGGAGAGGGATGAGAGCGTAATAGAGACCACGGACAGTAACACTGCTACTGTTCAGCCTGTAAGCCCAATGAGGAAGCGCTGTATACAAACCGACATCTAAAGAAGCTCTGCAGCCCTTCTGCTGTGTTTCCACTGCGAGCTCAGTCAGCCATATCACTGAATCTCACTCGCCCCAGTACACCTTGGGAAGCTGGTGATCAGGGTTAAGGCCACAAGTTTAATTATGATTGCTTTTTTTGTTTTACCTGCTGTTATGGCAGGAATATTAAGTGAATGTCAGTCGATACAGTTACAGAAAGAGCTGAGGTCGGAGAGAGATTAGTGGTAAACCGATAAGTCAAAGAAGATCGAATGTGAGTGAAACGTTTCATCCAGTTGTTAAAGCGTTAACTTGGAGCAGCAAGGCCTTCAGTAAGTAGAGATGAATGTCCATTGACAGGTGTATAGCAGGTTATCAGTGTGGTGAGATATTGCAGAAGTCCCATCCAGCTGTAATGAAGATCTGCAAAGGCTCCTTTGTATACACCTGACCACCAAATCCCACACCAACACAGTTTTTAGTCCCTTTCCTAAAGCTTGAAAAAGCAGAACTGATGAAGCTGGATAGGAGCAAGTAAAGACAAGTCTGATATTCTCTTTTTATAGTAAACTGAGCTGCTATTATAAAAACTATTAACCTGTTCTCCTTCGTCACAGCTGCAAAAATCTGGTTTTTGTCCTGGTTTTGCATGAATCAGAGAGGGATGTGTCATCACTGTGGTCCACCGCTGTGCCGCCAGGTCATTATGTGATTTCTGAAAATGGCCCTGAGAAACCCCACAGCTACAGGATTGTTAAAGCGTCTGTTGTCAAGCATATAAACTTAAGAGGGGACCAGTTCATACAGTAGCAGAGTTTATTTTCCGTAATCATGTATAGGAAAAATTATAACAGTTGCTTTTATTTCAAATGTGAGTCCTGTTTATTGTGCTACGTATTTTTATTTTCCATTTTGGGAAAGTTGGTTTTAATGTTGAAGCCCTGTGTTGGGTCCAGACTTTTTAATGTAACATTTGGGAACTTAGTTGACAAGGACTCATAGTGTAGCCCTGTTTTCTGTTTTAAATATTTGGGAAAAAGAAAAAGTTTTGTTTGTGGTTGCACCTGTGCAGATGTAAAATCATGACAGGTGGTATCAAGAAAGGGAATCTTAAATTATTCCTTGTGGACATAAATGAAATGCAAAAAAAACTATTTTTTGAATATGAAACTGTAGCATTTCTTACAAATTACAGGGCTGATTTTAATAAACAGTCACTAAAACTACAAAGTCAACCAAACAATGTATTTGCAATAAGAAAATTAAGCTTTCAATAACTATACAATAATGTGTCCAGTCAGGAAACACATCAACTTTATATATATACTTAAGAAAACAAGTTTGTCGTGCAATGAGAAGCTCTTCTTGTGTATCTGAGCACATGCATCTTATTCAATATTCACTAGTGAATGTACAGTAAAAATGTTAAATTGCTGATTGACCCTCAGTACTATCCAAATCAAAATATTATTTTTAATTCAGAGTTTTGGGGTGTATTTTAACTACAATATGTTTTGAAGTTGTTTCTTAAATCCTTGCAAATGATTGATGCAGATAATTTTGTATTTGTTAAACCTACAGTGCCTTTTGGGAGGGGGGGAGAAAAAAATCCTTTATATAGTGTTTTTTTTATTTTATTTTTATTTCTTCATTCTGTGTGTCTTCAACTGGTAATTATATATAAAAAAACTCATGACAGAATTGATGAGATTTGCCTCATATGATGCTTCACATGCATGAAAAACACTCGACTGTCACACTAGCTGGTTTAGCTTACCAAAGACTGCTCTCAGGCCACTGCGGTTGACACTTGACAGATGTGTTCATACAGTTGACAGTACCTGAATAACTTTCTTTACAAAGTCTACTTTAATGCACGAAGGAGGTTCAGTCCTTAAAGTTTCAAGCCACTGCAATACTTTGAATCCATCTTTAGGAGTTTGTAAAATGTTCCCCTGAAGTAGCCAAAGTCTCAGTGTTTGTAGCGTTTATCAGAGAATGATCAGCACATGTTGGCAATAAGAATCCATTTCATCCAAAGCAGCAAACATCTCAAGTGTGAGAGCACAGTGACACTGAAGCTACGTCTTGCGTTTGGAGTAAATTTTCAGACTGACCACGTGTTGCTCTACCGTGACATCAGAGCTGGTCATGGCCGTAACTGTGGTGTCCGCTAAAAGTGAGTTTTGGTGCACCTTGCAAGCCTCCAGCTGCAGGATATTCCCACCTTTTTCTTTGACGTTCCTTCTGTTGAAAATGCCTGTTTTTAATTCCTTTGAGTTCACATTGGTGTTATTATTTAAAGACTAGTGCCAGGTCTCTTTTCTAATTTGGTCGAAAGAAGCTGATGCTATTTGAAAACGTATATATTTCCTAATGATTTGCTTCATAATGTGCATGTAAATGCATATCCTTAAACAATAAAACTTTCAATCAGGTGTGTTTGGTTTTTATTATGATGTGGTGAACACTTGTATAATCCCTGCTGAACTCTATGAGCAGTGAGCAGCGTTGGGTTTAACATAAGTATATTCCTCCCCTCCCGGATCACTAGTGATGTCAAAATTAAACAAAAACTTCATTTACTCTTTAATAACCATGATTCATTTGATTTGGAATAATGATAAACGTGCACATTAAAGCATTCATGTTGCAGTTTATTATTTACATTTGCATTCAGTCTATTTACATACAGTACATGCTTTTACATTCCATGAAGCAATACCAACAGTTAAGCTTCATATCAAGTGTTTCCATTTGCATACAACACAAAACAAAACAGGGGTATTCGGGGGGGAGGAGCTTATTAAACTGAACAAACTGAATTAATACTTTAAAACTTCAAAATACAAGTGCATTAAAAGTTGTGGCACATTGTGCTATACAAACATTTACATCTTCTGTGTCTGTTTCACTTAAGTCGCATTTACACTAGTACCTCCTCCCTTCGCTTCGCCTCGCCTCAGATCGGCCCGCATCGGTTGCATTTACATTGCTGAGGATAGTCCCTCCTCCGTGTAGCTGGCCGTCATTCGTGACGTCATTTTCTATGCGACACGCAAGTGTGGAAAGAAGCCATGGAGGAACAACTGCTGTTTTTGACTCTCGGTCTATGACTGTTTTTCACAGACAAGAAGACAGATACCATTTCTTTTCTTGTTATTGGAAACATGTCTGCATGGTTTGCCAATGATTTAAAAATGGCGTGTTTGCGGAGACAGATTACATGCCACGCAGTGACGATTCTGACCAATAAGATTTTAGTACCTGCTCCGACCTGACCGGGCACTTTTTTTTTTGGAACCACGGGAGAGGAGGTACAAAAAGTTGTACCAGGTACCAAGTTTCAGGTACTTTTTTGCCAGTGTATACGCACCAAAACCGAGGCGAGGCGGGACAACGCGGTACATGAGTAAATGCCATTATTGTCCGTAAGTAGACCTCTGCTCCTGTTGAAGGTCAAACATTCATCTCAAATGGGCACAAAGAAGCAAGTGGAAACAAATAGCTGACAGTAAAGCTCTGTCTTTATTGTCACACAGACATGAGGAGAGCTTTAATGGAGTCAAGAGTCTGGATGCAGAGCTAACTTATTATTTTTCATGTTCTGTGTGAAGCTTTAACAAATTAACAGCATAGTGTTGAAGTAACATTAAGTCAAGGCACCTCTGTGAGTTTAGACTCTTGGATGAGAATCGTCCAGTTACCTTGATTTAACATTACTTGGATAAGCATGACCTGGGTGACTGAGAGTCTTCACAGACACCTATCCAGAGGTTTCTTTTGCCTTTGGAACAAAATGTAGAGACCAAAAGGTGGGTGGAGAAAAGCAAAATCTCCACTGATTATATTCAGCCTTCATTGTTTCCATGCTGGTTTGAAGAAAGTTAAATTGACAAATGGCTTCCAAGGTTAAAGTCTATAGGCTCTTAACTCATATCAATGTGTCATTTTGGTTTTGTAAATTAAAATATCATCACTACACATAATTGTGTTTTTAGTTCTTCAAACCAAATGTGTTTAATCAGATGATGAAGGCTTTTATTAACTGAGCAAATGAAGGTGATAGTGGACATCTTGGTCTGGTTCCTTGTTGCAGCTGGACAGGCGTACAGATGTTAGCTGTAACTTAAATACTGTACACCTATTTACACACAAAAATGACACACACAGTTGTCTTGGTTACATTCAAGATAAAACCTGAGAGCTACAGTGAGTCTTACAGTGCATCATTAAGTAACCTGTAACCCTAATTTCAGTAGCAAAATATCTAAAACCAGAAAAGCTTATAACTAACTGAAGGACTGAGATTTTATTTGTGGAAAGTTTAACTAGATCACTTTTTCTTTTTAAGCTGTTGCCAATGCAAATTATGATAATTGATCATGGTAAATTGCTGGCTTGTCTTTTTGAAAATAGCAGCTGTTGGATGTATGAAATAACGTGTGGGATTTAAATTCAATTAGTTTTTATGTGTCTTGTTGTTTGGAGCTAAGGGAACCCTTTCAGAACCAAACACATCACCAACACCTTTAAAATGAACACAAATAAAACCTCTACTCTTGGCGTATACGTATGGGTAGAAATCTCAGTAAGGCACACAATATACCCTCTTTCTTTTCCCCAGAAAAGAACAGCGCTCTGAGGCCTGTTACATTAAACTGTATTTACAGTACATTACAGCATGATGTGAATGATTTTCTAGTGCAAGCAGGTCACAAGTACCTTGACATTAGCCTTTTTTAAATAAAGCTTCCCATTATGTAGAGTTGCTGTGTACTCAGGAGTTGTGGTTTGCACACATTGCAGATGGTGCAGCGCTGAAGAAGCTGGTTGTCCGAGGAGCTAACGCCAGTCACTTCCATTTTTACATGTCTTACTTACAGCAGCGGGTTGCTTTAGAAGTCCTTTTCTTCCAGAGCTGCTGCAGAGTCTCCACAGCTGTCGTCACGTGGGCGCCACAGTGAGCCATCACACCTGGAGGATATTGAGAAACAAATGTTGACCATGTATAAACAAGTTGTGAGTGTTTTTGTATGGCATGATGAAGTGTAACTCACTGTGTGCAGCTTCCAGATTCTGAGCCCATATGATGTCAGAGAAAAATGGTTGGAACTGGTTGAAATGCTCTGACATCATATGGGCTCATTTAAAACGACAACCTTCATGAAATCCTCCATGTAACGGGGACACTCTGTCCTTTGGAGGTAGATATCTTAGTTGTATGCACAATTATTTTCAAATATTCTCATGAATTGTTCATTTATGTCATAATCCTTTTCTTTTCAAATGAGCATGTTTGTGGTGTTTGAATTTACCACATTTAATACTTGAATAGTAAAACTATGCAGCTGTAGTAACAGTGTGTGAATGTGATGCAAACTTCTTTCACCCTGTGTGTGTGTGCGGTGTTGTCCATCAGACTCTTTCTCAGCAGGCCCGTCACCACCTCCAGCTCCTGCTCAGCCTCCCGAACATTGGGGTCCAGCTGGAGGACTTCCTGGAGGTCGCTGCTGGCTGACAAATAGTCCTAACATGTAACATGTCGGAGAAAAGCAAAATCAGTGAGGAGGCGTTCAAACCTTTCCAATACGACATCCTAAAATAAGAGTAGTAATTAGCTGGTGTGTTTGTGATGCACCTGTAAACCCTTAAAAGCCAGGGCTCTTCTGTAGAAGGCTTTCTTGTTGGCCGGCTCCAGCTGCAGAGCAGAGTCGCAGTCCTGTTTGGCCTCTTCAAAGCGATTCAGTTTCAGGAGACAAATGGCTCTGGAGGAGAGCAAAGGGTTCACACAGTCGTCTGCAATTAGTGATGATTATTAGGACCAAGCTGTGAAAATCCTCAGTTAGTGCTATTCAAACATAAGGTAAAAATAATCAAATAAAATTATAGAGTTAATGTTATTTTGTACCACATCTAATACAAAACAGGTTTTTTTTGTGTTTTTTCTCAATGCAGCAAAATGCATCATTAGAAAACAAATTGATGCGAGCTGGTGAAACACTGAAATCATCTGACTGCAACATTAATATTTGCAGGGACTGGTGCAGTGTTTGACATTTAAAAACTGACCAAACTTCTGAACCATAAAACAAAACTTAAATGTATTCAGTAATTGTAGCTATTTGTAAAAACACCGCTACAGACAAGCTTTATATGTGATATTACAAACCGTTATAAGTGATGTAACAGATTGGATTTAACACACTGGGTGATCGGACGGTGCCCTCTACTGTTTTCTCATTTATCCTTAAACAGAACTCTTGGATGTTTTACACTAAGCTTCGTGCTCTGCATCTGTGAGATATTCTACACAGATATGAACATGTAATAGCATAAAAACACGAAATCTTGGGCTGCATCTGGATGAAGGGATGAAGATAAAGATTGAAACTCATTAAGACCTGAACATTTTCCTTTCTGACTGTATTACTACAGATTAATCCAGGTGCCATTTTTCCAAAGATCGAACAATCCGTATGTGTGTGTTTTGTTGTTTCATTCATACCTGTTTGTGTAGACAGCACACTCGTCCGGTTTTAAGGTCAAACATTCACTATACTTCTCCAGAGCTTCCTGAAACTGTCCTTTCTTGACCAGACCATTACCCTCCTGTTTGAGTAAAGTAAAGCGGGCTTCTTTTCTTCTGGCTGTTGACAGATAAATGTAAAATCAACAAAAGCAAAACAAACAGAAATATTATGGACCCAGACAGAGGCAGACGGTACTGAATGAGTTTGTCTCTCAAGAAGCCTCCACCATCCATTCAGCAGATGGTTTCAGGGCTTATCAATAAATCCATCATCCTGTCAGCAGCAGTCTGAATGGACCACAGGGGATGAGACAAGTACTCCTTAGTTAGCTGTCTGCCGTGCTGAGGAAGCCACTACATCTAATGACTTGTGGGAAACACACACACACACACACACACACACAGAGGCACTTAACAACATCCACAGACTAAAGGACACACACACACAGAGGAGTCTGGGATTTATCAAATGACACAATCATTGCAAAGTTTAATATCAGTTATGATACAACAAGGATTCAAAGTAACATGTACAGTCGCTTCATTTTCTTCACACTCCACCACAGACTGCATATATATCATATAGACTGTGCATAGGAATGAATGAAGCAAGTGGGGCCCAAAAATAAGGAAATGCGTAGGTGCAAAATAGTGCAATACTCTCAATGACCACTAGATGCTAGCTCCAAAAATCTCTGGTTATGATTGACTTAAATTCAAAAATCTTCATTTTCAATCATGAAATACTCAGATGGTCCATCGGGGGTGGGTGGGGGGTGTGACTAAGTAGATATTCGACTTTGAAAAGGGAAAGATTTAGGGGCTTGATGGACAGATCTTTTCTCCAATGAGACTGGCGCTGAAGTCGAGTCTCATATGCATTAGGCAGTGGCCTAGGGTTCATGAATAAGCCTCCCCCTCGCCTTCTCACTCCTCCCTTCATATCCGAATATGGTCACTCTGGCTGCAAAAACCCAAAATGGCAAGTCCACAAACTAACGGGTGATGTCATGCTTGCTGTGTTCATTTTTATATACAGTCTATGCTCTTAAATCTGAATCATTTTTGTAAATCAATTTGCAAACATTTAAAAAAAATGTTTTCTCTTTGTAACTTTATGAGAAAAATGTAAATGTAATCCTACAACACGTTAAAGTGAAGGGGTCCGAAAACTTTCTGAAGTGACTCTTTGCTAAAAGGTTATTTTTTTTCCTCTATTTGAGATGTCTGTCAATAGTTCAGACTCTTCTGAAAGTCTTCAGTCAGACAGTCTATTTCAGAGCTGCTCTGTTGCTGGGAAACTAAATTAACAAGCAAAACACCGGGATTCAAGATCAGTCGCCTCTGAAGGGGGATACAAGCCGGATGTCAAGTCACAGCTTTTTTATTTGAAGATGCTGAGTTTCATCTGTTTTCATCTTTCATCTGTTAAGATCTTAATACTAGAAACCTGTCGGTGTTTACTATTAATTTATGACTTGTTGATGCCACTTTTTAGCCTTCTGCCAAAAGCTGTGATACTGTTTAATTCAAACAGCTACTTATATATACAGAAGGAAAGAGTGAGACATTTTTTTAAGTGAAATTTAATCATCTGTTGTGTCTCACTCAGAACACAGACTGTGGCTGTGCTGCCTTTTTACCCAGGTCCCACACTGAAAGACTGCACAGTGAAACAAAGGCTACATATAAAAGTGCTCCTATAGATTCAGCAGTCACGATTATAGAAGTTGGTATTGTATCCTTTAAAAGCACAAAATGTTGCATCTTGGTTGCATCAAAGTCGGATTTTTTCCATTAAATATGTGGTGTTAAAAACTGACATGTTGAACCAGTTTCCATCTGTTTCCCCAGCAACAGCAGCAGCTATTCTGAGATTAGCACTGTGCTATTCTCATTAACAGTTTATGTATATATGTGTGTATCTGTGCGTGTCAAGTTCACTATGTGTGTGAGATTTCAATCCTGGGTTTGGAATTTTTATGTGTTTAATACAAATAAATCAGTTTATTTGTCATAGCTTTATACCTCACTGCATCTATTTAAATATATTTGCATTTATGGTTCATGAGGAGTCTTCTGGTCTCTGTGAGCAGTGGGATCGTGGAGGAAACCTGACCTGGATTGTTCCATTACAGCAGCACTATACTCTGTGCAGATCGCCTTCCCTCTGCATTATTGATAATCTGCCCAGACACACACACACACACACACACACACACACTCACACACACTGTCTCTCAGCAGGAGTGCCTTCACCACTTCTCAGCATTTACACACTGATTCTCAATGACTGACTTCTGCTGCTGCTGCTTTTGCCTTATGATCCAATAATTCAAAGGTTTCTTTTCAAATATGAATACATTTCATCCCCCACATTCATTAGCAGCATTTGAAATGACAAAATATTATTCACAGAGAGAGAAAAAAAACATTATGTAGGCAGATGTCTTTAATAACTGGATGTTGTCTTTGTTTCGGGGGCTTTACACTCAGTGTGCAGACATTTATCCAACAAATGTTTCCTTCTCATTGGCTGTTTAACTGTATAAGTTAAGAGAAAATGATGTCACTCACCTTCCTCCTGTGCAGCCCTGGCAGCTCGGGCCTGGGCGAGCTCGATGCTGATTGGTTTCTCTCGGTGTTGCTGCTGGACGGACAGCGGGACGGCAGGAATCTCTGGAAGCTTCTCTCTCCACTCAGGCCCGTCCTGCTCAATCAGCATCTTGGTGATCCTGGCATAAGACAAGGAGAGTAAAATACATATTAAAGTATCACAAAGTGTTTTGCATTAGCTACACTAAAGCTGGAACCGCCGCAAGGATTGTGGGCTCCACTCTGATGCTAAGACAAAACTAATTTAGAGGAAGTTGCAGTTGAGGAGGAATGGAGTACCGTATTTTCCAGACTATTGAGCGCACCTGTCTATAAGCCGCAGTTTATGTGGTCATGTGCTCCACTCTGACCGGGTCTGATGTGACGAGGCTAAATGTATCAGCGGCACGGAGCTTGCTAGCTTGTAAAAAGTTAACGAGCTTCGTGCCACCGATGTTTAAGTCGCAGGGTTCAAAGAGTTGGAAAAAAGTAGCGGCTTATAGTCCGGAAAATACGGTAATTGAGTAAAGCCAGAGAGCCGTAAAATGGATTTTGTGAAAAAAAGGCCAATTAACCAAGTTTTGCACACAGTCCACAGCAGCAGTCTAATTAGCAAAAAGAAGTGAAACCAGCTGTTTGGGTTTGTAGTTCCTTTGAAAAATGACTCATAAAACGGTAATACATTACCCCTATACACACATTTTAAGTCTGTAGTATGTTCAGACCAATAAAAAAGTGACATATAAAGTCAAACTAATTGTGCATGATGGTGAAACTGTTCAACATCACCACAGAAAACAAGTAAGTATTGTTTTTCTGTGAAGTTTATTTAGCCCAGGCATTTGTAACTCAAAAGTAAAATAAAGTAAAATCAGCTTCTGAATGAAAACATGCAGCCACGATGCCACATGATGAAAAGGATGGATTCATGTGTTTAAAATAATGGCAGCCATGAGAAAAATATATAAATCAAAAGATCAAATATGGAATTAAAGTGAGGACTTGTAGTTTTCTGTGTTAGTGTTGTGTGTCCGGCTGACCTGTGGACGCTGTCATGAGCCGCCTGCACCCCGGTGTCTATCTGCAGGACTGTCTTATAATCCACGTAGGCTTTTCTGTAGCGCTCCAGTGACTCATAGGCCATCGCTCTACGCAGCAGGGGCTTCAGTGAGTAGGGCTCCAGCTCCAAAGCCCTAAGAGGATCAGACACAGAGGATCAAACCGTCTATACCTCCAAAGAGTGTCACAGGAGTCAGTGTGTAGCTTTCCATTCATAAACATGTGAACGAGTATTTGACTAAAACATGGCTGTAACTTTGTGTACTCAACAACAGTAACAGAAAACACAGGGTAAAGTGTTTTTACAACTACACCTGCACCATCCACAAATAATCTGTATTCATAACTTTATGAAGTATTTTGTGAAACTCTATCAATAGTCTCCTGTGTGACATTATGGATGAATTACAAAGCAAACATCCCTCTTTGTTTTTTATTTCTCTTGTGATAATGAAGAGGTGTGAATGATGAGCTCAAACAACACAATCCAAACAGACCCTGGACAGTGTAGCTTCATATACCCCATAAACTACACACATAACATGAAGTGAGCTTATGTACCTGTAGGGATGAATGAATAGGAAAAGTGAATAGAAAAATGGCATTAAATTAGAATAAACCCAACCATGAAAATATAACAAAGTTACAAAACTAGCACTATAATTAACTAAAAAAAACAAAAATATAAATATATAAGCATGTTAAAATAATGCAATAAACTAAACTAAAAGCTAAACCAGTAAAATATGGATCTAATTAATGCCTTTCTAAACCCTTGAAATATTTAATGTAAGCTCCAAAACCTGAAAACTTTCATTATGAGATAAAGGAAAAGCAGTATCAGAGAATGCATCCGTAATACAAACTCCACCAATTTCACTCATTTTTACTGATAAAGTTTTACAAAAAAGAAAATCTGGGGACAATCATCATAAATTGCCTTGAGGGATGTTACACTGAATTATAAAGAAGTGAGCTCATCAGACTGTTGCCTGCCTCTCCTTTCTGCTAGAGGCTGGAGCTTCAGGCTACATAATGTAATTCACACGTGAATTACCAAACTAAATGTTGGCTGTCAAGTTGCATTGTGGGCAATATAAGTAGAGGAAGTATTCATTTTGATCCTGTTTTTCAACATTTAAATCAACACCCTGAGAGAAACACACACAGAGATGACAGTGGTCACGTACTTGGTGCAGTCCTGTATACAGTCTGTGCTGTTTCCATCCTTCAGGTAGCAGGCAGCTCTGTTGGAGTAGAGAATACACAGGTCTTCTGGACTATCAACGCCTGCAGGGGAACAACCATAACAACTCATCTGACAGACCAGACTGTGGAAGAAACACTCAAATCATCTTTGATCTCATAAACAGCTGTGAGGACAGGATAGTACTTCATATTATGAACTGCTCTCTTTCATTTTTCCCCTTTGGTCACAATAAACAATATGATGATTTCTGACTCTGTTGTCTTGGCCTGAAGTGCTACAGACTAATGAGAAAAAAAAAAGACAACTGCAGCAGCTCAGTTGTGAGTATCTCATAGTGCTGAAGGGGCTGATGGCAGACAGATAAATGAACATCATTCTCTCCTCTTGTCTTGTGAGTCTCCACTGTAGCTTCATGACTGCGAGCAGAGCATCAGTCTCATTTCAGTGTCCAAGTCTGATGTCAACAGTGCTCATACAAACAGATTCAAAGCGTGATGATACTCTGCTGAAAGTGCTCTTTAAGTGTCTTTTTGTGATATTGAGTCCAGTGTAATCATTTTAAAAGTGTCAGTGCTGCAGAAAAATCCTGTCAGTCTCGCCAACTTCAAGAGTAAAAGTCGTCCGAGTGCTCTTGAAGGTGCAGCATGACATTCATCCTTACCTAAAAGCATCAGCACATGACCTCTATCTACAGCCACTGGTGATATCTAGTGCCAACACTCCTCTGCACTCATAAATCACCAGCTACATCTCTTGTTTCAGCTACAGTTTCTGGATATTTGACTAAAACTTAAAGCAACCTGCACTTACTTTGTACTTGAACTGTAATGGAGGGTGGTGAGAACTCACGTGCTGATTTATTAACAGATGATTTTTGTACATCATGTCACGTAATATCATAATGCATTCATATCTGACACAGGATACTGTGGATTATGGAGCCAAATGACACTCAACTGACTCAGCTTGTATCTGATACCCTCACACAGATGCTACAAGAGGTTCTGTGCCACCCATCTGTTGTTGGTCCAGCACAAGACTTGTCATGAGCAGTAGGAGACCTGCTTTCAAAGACAACTTACTGCAGTTTAACCTCAAAGTTAAACAGAAACCCTTTTGACAGCAATATTGTTGCAATTTTAATGCAAAAAATGTGTAAGACACCCACTATTTCCAGCTCCTAACGTGAACATTTGTTGTTGTTTTTATGAATTAATTAATTTGAGGCATTTTAAAACATTTGAAAATCTCACTTGGGATTCTCAGGAATATTAGGAGCAATTTCTACCAAATTTCCACCATATTCTGCTATGGACTCAATTATCAGTGGAGGAATTAAGAAAAAAATAATCGTTAAATGCAACCCTACCTTCAGTGTAACTTATTTTGACATAAGCTCTCAACTGGTGGCAGCAAATGTACATTTCAGTTTAACGATACAGAATTTCGATTACCATAAAATGTCTAAGGGGGGGGTCATAATCATCAGATTAATTTCTCCTTTTTGATGAAGTACTGTGCACAAGAAAACAAAACAAACTCTTCCTATCTCCCTCACCTGCTTCAGCACATCCTTCAATGGCCTGGGTGTACTTCTCCAAGGCGTCTCCAAACTGTCCGTGTTTAAAGAGGTGGTTTCCTTCATTCTTGAGCCGGGCCAGGTGAGGAGGCAGAGCCCCAGCAGGAGCATCCAGGTAACTTGTGTCCACTGCAGGGCTGCCCTGCTCCTCTTGTCCACCAACAGGGCTGTTTTCCCTTTGAGTGCCATTGGCCAATCCCTTCTCTGGAGCTCTGTGAGCTTGGGGCTTTTCTCCGCCACCTCCACTCCGGCTTCTTGTCCCATTCCCTGCTGTAGCCTGATCCGGTTTTGCCGCCCCTCCTCCGCTGCCAGGGGGTTTCTCCTGCGTGTTCCCCATAGCTGCACTCCCTCTGCAGTGTGTCTTAACTCTTCCTCCCTCCCTGCCTCTCCTTTCTCTCAGAGCTGCAGCTACATCTGTGCCTGGTTGGGGATTTCTGTTGGACACACCTCCAGTGTGAGGCGTCACAAGTGATGTCACTGAGGGGGGAAGAGCCATAGCGATGCAGTGCTGCAGTAGGACAGCTCTGAAGGGAGAGCCTTGGTTTAGGCTTCAGAGAAAAGGACTGGTGGCTCAGCTGAGGTGGAACACACATGGATACAGACAGAAATATGAAAAAACTGAATGAACACACAGGCACATACACGTGGATGGCAGTTGAATATGGTTAAAGAAACACAGCAATGCATGAATTAGTGAAATAACAGTAATTTTGAACATCTTATTTTTATCCTTATTCAATAAAAAAAATTACATATTTACTTTAGACACCTTCTTAAACACCAACAATTGTTTCTAATATATGTATTTACTATTTCATTATAAAAGTGGTTTCCTCTTTTCTTTTTCACATTTTGCCATGTCACAGCAGGATAAGATATATGTAAATAATCTCTATGTGGTATGCTAATCTTACAGGCTCACCATACATAATGATTAATGTTCTCATTCAAAGCTAAAACTTTGAGTCAGTTAGGAATAGGGGGATTTTAACCACCCTAAAGCTGCTTAAGGGAAAATAAAAGGAGTGAAATGTGTATGATGAAAAGGTTAAAGCTTCACATTACATATCACAGGATGCAATGTCGCTATACTGTGGTTTTGTGATGTTAAACAATACTGACTATACAACCCTTTTAATTTAATTTTAGTTTTTTTTTTATTGTTGATTTCTTTTAATGTTCTACTTTAATAACCTGTTTGTGACACTGTGTTTCATCATTAGGGAATATGTTATCAGTAT
This sequence comes from Pseudochromis fuscus, assembly GCA_900323345.1. Classification (NCBI taxonomy): domain Eukaryota; kingdom Metazoa; phylum Chordata; class Actinopteri; family Pseudochromidae; genus Pseudochromis; species Pseudochromis fuscus. The sequence continues at coordinate 63,419 of OOFC01001752.1, read as the reverse complement.
ACTATGGGTACAGTCGTGCATCTGCGTATTATGTGTGCGGCCATACACACATTATTATAGATAATGTAGATAGCATACAGCGGTGTGCAGTATTTCCAAGAAAGACCAATTATTATTACTCAGAATGTGATTATTGGAGCCAGTCAGTGAAACCCGTATGAATTAAAATCTATTAGATGAAAAAAAATATTGAAATAATGGAAGAGCAGAAAAAAATTTTTTTTTACATTACTCAAGGTGTGCATTTTTCCCACTTTCCTCATCTTTTATGTTTGTTCTTGCAAATTACTAAATTATTCAAAGCATCATATTATCAAAACTTGAAATACAATCAGGAATAGGTTAGAGCAACTCTGATATGAAGGGATTAAATAGATATTATACAAGAACTGAGAAATAAATGTTCGTTGTGAGCTATAATATTACCTTTCAAGATAATATTGAGAGACAACACACCCCAGCAATGTTTATTTTGACAAGAATTTTTTTAATTCAGTAATCTGAAGCCAGGCCACAAGGTCTATTTATTTACATGGTCATACACTAAAAAAAAAAAGAAAAAGTAAACAATAGTGAATGCTGCTGTTCTCCTTTTCTTCATCGGGCATCAAACACAACCACTGAAATCAAAAAGTCAAGGAATTGTACAGATACTGTCACATCCAAGTTATACATGTGATTAATCATTTAAATAAATAAATAATAATAATAATAATAATTTAATATTATTTGATAACATTTCACCAGTCTTCTATCTGAAGGTTGAGCACATACTAGAAGTTAATGTTTTCACAACTTGTGTTTATACTATATATACACAACATACACAACAAAAAATCCATAATTAACATTAATGTCACCACTTCCCTGTTTTTCACAGACTCA
>OOFC01001752.1:10883-62514 GCA_900323345.1 Pseudochromis fuscus | reverse complement strand
ACAGTAAAGGATACATCTCTTTGTTCTCTTCTTGTACATGATTCTGTATCCACACTCTCTGCATCTGATAGGATCACGGGCCTTGATTTCATTTTCAGTGTGACATTCTACAAGTAAAGACAGAAATTGTGATATTATTAAATCCAGTTGAGTGGGAACAGAGGTTTATGTAATGACGCAATAATAAAAACTTAAGTCACAAATTACATAAAAATTGAGCTCGACTAACTAATTCAGTACCTTTGGAAACTTACAATTGTGCATTATTAGACTCAAAACCATGGCAACACTTGGGAAAAGTAAATTAAGCGCATTTACTCAAGTACATTTCTGAGAAAAACAATGCACTTTTATACGATAAATTAAACCATCAAGTACTACATAAAATAACTACCGAGTACTTATTAAGTCATCTATAAAAATCATCCAATAGTACAATACAAAGCTGTATGTAGCTAAACCTGGCATAATGAGAACTTTAATTTTTATAAGCCGTTTATATTTAAGTATGAGCAATATTAAGTAACTTCTTCCACCAAGTTCTGATGATGGACCAATTTTACTAAAACTATAGTCGGTTGTTTTGTGGTGCACAATGAAAGAAAATAAAGTAGAAGTAAAGCAGCAATATACCCCCACATATGTAGATCATGGGCTGCTGTTTGGGCGGTTGTAAATCTTTCTGTGCATCCATGTTTATCCTATAAAAAGGAAAGAGAATCGTTAGCATCGTCACATCTGTGTCGTTACAGCATGCTAACAGAAACAGCATGGTGCTATCGACAGTGTTAGCCTAAAACAACACAACCACCAAGTGTACTGATTAATAAAGATTTTTAAATAATCTTACAACGATGTGTGAATATAGTAAATATGAAATAAATAAGAGGAAACCAAAACAATAAGAAACCTCACCGTATTAACACGCTGTTAGCTGTTTACCTCTCTTTTCATATTCCGCACGGTTTCCTTTCTGCACATGCGCATAACCGTCGTCCACCTCACAACAAAGCGATTTGTGATTGGTCAAAAGATACTCTGCCATATTTTGTCTGGCACCTTCAATAATGTGCACAAAGGAAGCGTTCAATGTTTTACATCTGTTTTATTGGTGAATATGTTCAGGTTATCCATTGTTTCTTAGCTATTAATAACGAATATCGATAAGTCCTGATGTTTTTGTGTTGTACTCCGTCCCAAAAGAGGGCGCTGTGGTAAAGCTCTTACCGCTGACTGTCCATCATCTGACGAACACTCAGCTGGCCCTCCACTAGTTTTTGACAACAACGACTCTGTCGACAATGTTCACATCTTGACTTATAATCCTGAAACTGGCATAACTTATTGTTCGTCTGTTGTGTGTTTATATTTTGAAGTTGTACATCATGGAGCCGTCTGCGCCCAAAAGGTTTGTGTCCATCAGACTTCAAGCTATTAACTAGCTAGCTAAAAAAATAAGCTAACGTAGGTGGGTTTCTATCGCCGAGCTAGCTGACGCTAAGCTAACTTAGCTAAATGAGTCTTCACTTAAACTTTCATTTCAGGTAAAGGTAAAAAAAAATCCATGTTGAACCACAGTCCCTGTGTTAAAACTTCTAATGGGATTGTGGTCTAATTCGTTGCTAGGTAGCTGTTCATGTTATCGCCGTTAGAGCGCCGTAAAGCACTTTGATCGATCTAACTTTGCATTTGGACGTAAAAGACAAATCAGATAATTACACGCGAGCCAAAACAATCTTTCGCCTCCCTGGAAAATAAATGAGTACCACTGGTGGCTGGTTAGCTACTTGGTCTCGGTGCCGTGGTGACCCATGTGTTCAGAGGTTGCTTTGCCAAAAAACACCACATAAGTATTTTTTCCAGAAAGGGAGGTGGTCGACATGTGATGTTTGAAAACCCAAATATGTTCACTTATGAAAACGTACAACCAAATGTGTTACCTCTTGTCATTGATTAGTATTGTATTAGTATTAGTATTGACTACATTTTAACAAGTCTTTTGGTAAATTCTAATCTTTTTTGCCTGATTGATGAATGTAATATTTGTCACTTATCTAACTCATACCCATAATAAACAGCAGTCTACTTGGTCAGAATCCACAGAGCCTAAAATCCTTTCTCAGTGTTTGTTTGTCATGCACAGACGTTTTTACAAGAGTAACTTTTCCCTAGCTGCTCACATTTATACATGTAACAGTGCTAGGGGCTGAAAACCTCGGTAAGTGTGTTTGCAGATGCTCCTGTTGTGTAGGGTGTTCTGGTTTGCTTTCACTGCTTGTTTCTACTTGTGCTGTAATACTGAAATTACAGATGTATTGCTTAATTTTTTTTACAGTAAACTGAAAAAACTGAGTGAAGACAGTTTGACCAAACAGCCAGAGGAAGTGTTTGATGTTCTTGAGAAACTTGGCGAAGGGTGAGAGTTTCTTGGTTTTTTTTTTCATTGACTGTTGTGTAATGTATCAGTTTGTTAGTAGTTATACTACTAACAAACTTTTTGTGTGTGTGTTTAGTTCCTATGGCAGTGTCTTTAAAGCCATTCATAAGGAGTCAGGCCAGGTGGTGGCCATCAAGCAGGTTCCTGTGGAGTCTGATCTGCAGGAAATCATCAAGGAGATTTCTATCATGCAGCAATGTGACAGGTGGGATAGCAGTCTTAGTTCTCCCCAGACCATTGTATGAATAAACGTACACATTTCTCTTAAAGCCCTGTTCTAGGGTAGTTACGAGACTTTATAGATACATTGTTTTTGGTTTTTGCAGTCTGAACAGCAGTTTGATGTCCTGATCTGGGTGTTTTCTCACTTCTGCTCTTTTTGTTTGAAACGAAACTTTTCTTGTGTTCTGATAACCACTCTCTTTGTGCTTCCTCTCAGCCCTTATGTAGTGAAGTACTATGGCAGCTACTTCAAGAACACAGACCTGTGGATCGTCATGGAGTACTGCGGAGCCGGCTCAGTCTCTGACATCATCAGATTGCGCAACAAGACAGTGGGTGTTTACACAGTTGTGTGTGTGGCTGTACTAAAATCTTAGTGGTTCACAGTATGTTTATGTTGTTCATCCTTTAATCAGTATATTGAGATTTAGGTTTTGTTTTTTCTTCCCACCTCAGCTGACAGAGGATGAGATTGCCACCATCCTGAAGTCAACACTGAAGGGTCTTGAATACCTTCACTTTATGAGGAAGATCCATCGGGACATCAAGGCAGGAAACATCCTTCTCAACACAGAGGGTCACGCCAAACTGGCAGACTTCGGAGTTGCTGGACAACTAACGGTACACTTATAACAAACTGAGTCAGATTAATAAGAATAATGGCATCTGAAGCTGTTTGAATTGATTCATTTCTATTGTCAAACTTTTACTTGTTCCAGTAAGAAATTCAAAGTAAATTCTTCCATGCATCTATAAAAGAGTAGTAATAAATTTAGGTTTTAGATTTAGATTTAATTGTAGTTAAATTTTTGCTTGCCACATGTGATATTTCACTTGTTTTGTAAAGTCACATGCAATGATTTGAAGTGTAGCTCCCTGTACCAATGTATATTTTCCTTCTGAAGGACACCATGGCAAAGAGGAACACTGTGATTGGAACTCCTTTCTGGATGGCACCAGAAGTGATCCAGGAGATTGGCTATAACTGTGTCGCAGACATCTGGTCCCTGGGCATCACATCAATAGAAATGGCAGAGGGCAAACCTCCCTATGCTGACATTCATCCAATGAGAGTGAGTATGAACAGGTTTTTTTGGATGAAGTGGGTGCTTGTTTTTTTGTTGCTAATGCACATTGCTCACTGCAAACTCACTGTGTTCCTACAGGCTATCTTTATGATCCCCACCAATCCTCCTCCAACATTCAGGAAGCCGGAGCTTTGGTCGGATGAATTCACAGACTTCGTCAAGAAGTGTTTGGTCAAGAACCCAGAGCAGAGAGCAACTGCCACCCAGCTGCTACAGGTTGAGAAACAAATAAACACCAAAATGTCTAACATGCAACCTTTGGTGTACATTCTCATTTAAAAACATGTAAAAGATGTAAAATGTTGAACACACCACATTGTCTTTTTACTCTTGTGGATTTCCAGCACCCATTCATCAGCCAGGCAAAGCCAGTTACAATCCTGAGAGACCTCATAACGGAAGCCATGGAGATGAAAGCCAAGAGACAGCAGGAGCAGCAGAGGGAGCTTGAGGAGGAGGATGACAACTCTGTACGTACGCTGAGATATTGTCAGTGAACTTCCACCACTCAGCTCCATGTTATGCTTTACATCTGACCATCTTGTGTCCTGTAGGAGGAGGAGACTGAGGTGGACTCTCACACCATGGTGAAGTCGGGCTCGGAGGGCGCCGGGACCATGCGTGCCACCAGCACTATGAGCGACGGTGCACAGACCATGATCGAGCATGGGAGCACTATGCTGGAGTCGGACCTGGGCACAATGGTCATTAACAGTGACGATGAGGAAGAAGAGGAAGACCAGGGATCAATGAGAAGTGAGGACACATAGAGTTTATCAGAATAAAAATTTTGCCACATTGACATTTTAATATATTCAAAGACCCAGGTTTTCACTTGGGCTTAGTGTTTTTGTTTTTAAAAAGACTCACATAATCTACAACCAGTTCCATTGTCTCTTTAACACTTGAAGAAACTGTAAGCTCTAATGTCTTTTTAATAGACAACAAGATTATCTCCAAAGTAATGTAAATGACTACATATGAAATGAAAATATATTGCGACTGGTCTGTCCTCTAACACTTGAAACTCGAGCCTCTCTCTGCTCCACAGGGCACGCCACTCCCCAACAGCCGCTACGTCCATCCTTCATGGATTACTTTGACAAGCAGGACTCCAACAAGGCAGCCCAGCAGCAGGAGAATTACAACCACAACCAGCCGCAGGAGCAACCCAACTACCACATACAGTCCAAGAACGTCTTCCCTGACAACTGGAAGGTGCCTCAGGACGGAGACTTTGACTTTGTGAGTGTCTTCCACGAGTCGCTGATTGTACTGCTGTAATGAATCCTGTTATTCACAGTGGAACTTGTTGCTCTTTGACTGTAATATAGACCAGTTCCCTGTGGAAAAAACAGAAGTGGTATTATCCACAACAAGACATTAAATATGACTCATCTCTTTCCAACTGTCTGTGTGTCTATTTGTGTTTTGTGACACAGTTGAAGAACCTGGACTTTGAGGAGCTGCAGCTGCGCTTGAGTGCATTAGATCCGATGATGGAGCGGGAGATTGAGGAGCTAAGGCAGCGCTACACCGCTAAAAGGCAGCCTATCTTGGATGCAATGGATGCCAAGAAGAGACGACAACAGAACTTCTAAGCGCTCCTCCTTGTCACCTTCTCCTCCATGGTCTGGGTTTTTCCCCAAAACTCATGTCCCTGCGACTCAGGGGAACTGAGACGACCTTATTGCTCTCACTGGATGTCCTCTGCTGTTCTGACTGACTGCTAGCTGGCCTCTAAATGAAGTTAGATGCTTACTTTCCTGATTGGAATCCATTTGGGTTCAGGAAACCACACCCCATATTAAATATCTTCATGTTAATTTGTTATCCCATGACCACTGCTCAGGACTGCGGCCTAAAAGAGAACCAAGCCATGGCCTTTATACATCTGAAAATCACAAAAACAATTTCCTCTTTTCTCAATGAAATGCCCGTCATGCCACGCAGAGAACACTCTAGGAATCTGCATCAACACATAAGGAAGCCGACCCTCTATCAGCAGCAGGAGTAGCAGTGGGGTCAGTGATGTGGTCTTTTTCCTTCCTCAGAATTTTTACTTTCAGTGTAAATATAATATAGAGCCTAGTTTGGAAATACCTGCAACAAAAGCTGTGGAGGTTTGTCCATGACCAAAGACAATCAAGATGATGTTGATGATGAAGTTGAGAATGCCTTAATAATATTTGAAACCTGGTTTTCAAAAATAAGCAATGTAATAAAACAGCCAAGTCATGGGATGGTTAAATCTGCTTCCTCACTTGGAGTTGGAAGTGGACTGTTGGAAGCTGCAAGAAATCATGTTGGAGGGGGAAGAACGGATTGTGCATGTTTGCATTTGTTTGTGGACCAGAAGATTCTAAACTTATCTCATTAGTCTTTATTATCGTTTATTTAATTTTGTTGTTTTTAAGTACGATGTTCTGGGCTTCGTTACACATGCACTGTCTACAGTGACAGATGTTGTGTATCTTAGTGCCTCCGTAACACACTGATCCCAGTTCAACATCTCTGAGCACACACTCTTCATGCATTTTAAATTAGAGTCCTTTCTTGGCTCTGCATTGATTGCAAGAAGTACCACAGAAATCCATTCCCCAGCTAAAAAAAAAAGTCATTCCAAAATACTGTATATTTGTTCTTTGAGAAACCTGTAGGAACTTCGAATACCTGCTTTCTCAGATTGTTTTACATTAGAACTGATTGACGTCAGATTCGAGGAACTTACAACACATTTAATCTAAATTCAAAGCTGTCTTCTACACTACACAGTGGGAAAACTTCAGAGCAGGGCTCAGTGAAGTAGCCAGTTTTGAACTAGTCACACGTCTGAATTCTCAGTTTCAGACTTTAGATATTGATCTTTTATAGCATTACATTTTCTTTTCATCCAACTTATATGTTTGTTTTATCAGTTAAAAGTGAGAATGCTTTATCTTTCCTGACTTTTAGAGTGCGATGCTTTCAATGAAGGAATGAACACATACTGTACTTTGTAGATGACATGACTCATTACATTAAACAGTTTGGCTCCTTTTGTAAGAACGTGAAGGTCAGTGTCCGTGCTGAAGACACAGTATGTCAGTATGATAATCGTCAGTACAAATTGTAGACGTGCTACAGAAGTCGGTGCATTTCTTTTTTTTGTCAGGAAGCACTGGCAGGTTTACTGTTGAACTGTAACATGTCCTGCACACGTTAGATACAACTTTATCAACCATATTATCAAAATCCAATTTGTAAAGGTCTATCAATTAACATATACAGTATCATCACAATAGATCCTGTTTTCTTTTTGTGCTAAAAATGACCCTTTGAATGAATTCAGCCTGTCTTAATAATAAATACATGTCCAGTCTGTCTGCAGGTTGCTGTTACATATGAATGTGGTTTGACTCATTCAGCATTATAAGTTATATTTCAACAATCCGGTGATAATAAATCAAACTGTTCCATTATCTCACTGTCTGTGTCATGTGATGGACAGTGTGGCAAAAAAAACTTAGACATGAATCCCACCTTCAATCAACACTTCAATCAGTTTGTGAATGATCAGATCTGTTTGTTTTGTTATTCCTTGTTCTATTTTTCTACTTGAAGGTGAACCGAAACTTTGACAGAAATCATTAACGTGATCACCTTGAATTTAAATTCATTATTGGCAACTTACATACGAGCATTCACATTTTATTTATTAAACTTTTTCTTTTTGTGACACTGGTTTAAATATTGTAGCTGATGTGGCTGTTAATATTTTTGCCCTCGGTCAAATCAACGTGTCTTGATTTTCTCTGTGTTTAGACTATGCATGTTTAAAATTATGTTTGCTATGTAGTGGAATGCTATTGTATTACCTGCACAGGGAAGAGGACTGTTAATATGGAAGATGGGTTATTTTAATTTCGCTCTTAGTAAAAAATATTTGCTCTGTACACTTAAAAAATTTGGAGAATGACTGACATTGATATGTACAGTTACCTGAAATCACGTTACATATGATTTTTGTCTTCATTTACTTCATAATTTCCGCTATATAATGACTTGAGGGTGTAGAGTGGAATGTAACCATTTATGTTTGAACCACTTAATTTATTATTTTTGTTTGTAATACTTTATAAAGTTTTGAAAACGTGCAAGAAATAATAAAAGTTACTTATAGTTAACCAAAACTGCAGTGGACTGGCATTTATCTTATCTTTAACTTTGTAAATGGAGACTTCAACCTCTCGTATTTTTATTGCAGGAATGACCAGCAGGCACCTGTTGTACCGTAACCCTTCAGCGATTGCCGCAATACAATTTTTGCTAACGTGTTTTTTCATACTAGCGAGGCATTCGCTGCGCATGTTGACCAAACGTTACGGTAAAGTTTAACGACAGCACGGACTCCACTTTATTCTACAACTTGTTGCACAATCACTTCATTCATTCACAGCTCCTCTGCAACACAGACAGAAAAAACAACCCAGAAAACATGTCTGCGCTCAACAGAAAGATCGTTAACACCGCCTCAGCCCCCGGTGCCATCGGTCCATACAGGTAAGACCACTTTAATCACTATATATCATCTATTTATAGCGACACGTGGGCTGCTGCAGGAGGTACAATGCTTGAATGAATCACAAGGTCAGCCTGATGTTTGATTAGGGGCGGATCTTACTGTTCAGTGAACTCACCGGCTCCACTTGACCCTATAAAAAGTGTACCGAAGTTTAACATCTAGTAGAGCAGGAGGAGATTTGCAGACCACAGATCTCTTTAAAACAGACAGGCAGCAGGATCGACATGGCAACTATTCGTCGGCAAATCCCTTACACACCAAAAGCCCCTGTCAGACAGGGAATATACAGGTGAGAATTTATCTAATATAGGGATTGAAGTTTAATAAGCCTCATTAAGAAAAAAAGAAGGAGCCTCAAGAAAGAAAAACTTTTTTTGTTTTATAACTTGATTAAAACAAACAAAAGTGATTCAAAATTATGACATAACTTGTCACAAAAATGATTTGTTGTTCAATTCATCTATGCAGTTACATGAACTGAGGGGAGTTCCTGCTCTGACCAATTGACTGTCAGTGGGCGGAGTTACTGTTTGAATGGACTCAGATTTATTTGAATTAAAAAGGCCATTTAAGTGTCTGGCTGTGATCTAGTTATCAGAACTATGGTTGATATTTAGATTTCTGCAGGTATTGATACAATATATGTGTTGATGAACACTTCTCCAGTCACAGTTAGTGGATTAGTCCAGGTGTAAATATTGTGTTTGTGTGTGTGTCCTCAGCCAGGCAGTGGTTGTGGACAGAACCATGTACATCTCTGGTCAGCTGGGGCTGGACGTGGCCTCTGGTCAGCTGGTGGATGGAGGTGTGCAGGCTCAGGCCAAACAGGTGAGACTCAGTAACTCACTTGTATTTGGTATTCTCCAAAATGTTCAGTAATCTTGTGACTTTAAATGATGAAAACACAAAAAACATAAACGTTTAAATGACAAGTTTCAAGATTTTTTTTTTCACAATCACAGAAGGAACTAAAGATAAACATAAAAAACTAATTCCATGCCATAAATATAATGAATTTAATTAAAAAAATATATAGAAATGTAAACGTGAGATTAAATATTGTTCTGTTTATTGTCATTTCTTCCTGTCCTGTCCCTCAGGCTCTTGTCAATATGGGGGAGATCCTTAAAGCTGCCAGCTGTGACTACAGCAACGGTGAGATGTCACTACTATTGTGTTGTTCATTTTATTATTTTCTCATAAAATGTTTTTAAATTTGAAACTTTTTAATTTCAGTGGTGAAGACAACTGTGCTGCTTGCTGATATAAATGACTTCAACAGCGTCAATGAGGTCTACAAAACATGTGAGTCCGTACTTTATTGTTCATTTCCAGCCACAGAAATGAATAAGTGTGGTGATACTCAATAATTGTCTTGCCTTCAGATTCTATGAAAAAATATAACCAACAATAGCCTGACTAAAAACTACTGCTTGTGTGTTCATGCCACTATTGTCCAAAAGCCACATTGTCAGAATGAAATGGTCCTTTATTATTATGAAAGTCTAGATCGCAGTAGCCCCAAAAATATCCAGAGTTTTGTCCAGCTTTATCGTGACATTTGATTAACACTGCAGTGCCCAGCTGTTTTAGGAAACTGGGAATGAAACATATATTGGTGTTCAGCTTTTAAACATTATGACAACTGCCCTTAGATCTGAGTGTAAAAGGCAGGACAGAAAAGTTAGAAAGCTTTGGGAGGTTTGCATTGTTGTTTATTTCACACTGGACAGTGGATAATATTAGAAAGTAATTGATGTCCAAATTATTTGGCATCGTGATGGAGCTGATAAATGCACTGTATGTCATTCCTTTCATAATTTCACACTACGAGATATATAAAAGTAGCCACACGGGGGCAGCTGTTTACTACAATTGTCAGAGCTGCTGTCATAGAAAAGGCCTTTCATGTTACCTACTTACTCTTTACTCTTCATAAAAGCATTGTTGTTATGGTCCATCCACAGAATAGTTTCCTTTTCCTGAGATGCTATTTGCTGCTTTTTTAATTGAGGAGGTTGCTTTTGAAGGAAACAAAGGGGATTCACTCCAGTCGGTATGTAGCCTGCTGAAGCAAGGCACTTTACGCCTGTCTGTATATAATCAGGGAAATGAAAATAAACATGTCTCAAATTGTCTTTATTAATCATATTTTACATGCTAATATATATTAAGTCTTGAGTGTACACCTGGAAAAATATATTTCATAGTATTTATTTATAGCAGATCTAACTTTTTCTTATACTTGCAAAAAAAGACAAACATTTATTTTTCCAGGTAATAATTCATTTACCCTGTTTTGTCTTTAAAAGGTATTTGATGTTTTATTTATAGCAAACTTTTGCATCCATACCTTATTCCATCTCTCAGTATGTTTCTCTCCTTAGTGTACCATCTCATAATCATGTAAACATCAGTGTCAAAGCTATTAATGGGTTTTAATAAACACCATTAGGAGTCTGTAGTTCTCGCTGTTACACACTCCAGGCTGCACACTTGCGTGGTCATGAGGAGATGGGGTTCCTCATATTTCACAGACATCTCTTGGAAAATGACTGACTGACAGAAGAGCAGTCAGCTGAATGACAGGCTCACTCAGCTCTTCCTCTGCTGTATGAATGCAGCCTCCTCAGTCTGGGCATTTCCCCCTGGATCACAACAGTCAGGTGTAATGGAAGCTGCAGTGTCCAGTGAGTTGTAAATGGACACCGCTGTGCAGGCACACACATGTAACCTAAGCTTTCCCAACAAGCATTGCTGCCCGGGACATTGACTCGGGCACAAGCCTGAGCTCCCGCCTCCCTCTCTGACGCTTCTCAACTCTAAACCATGACCTGGGAACTTTCCCTGACCCTGATGAAGGAAGGAGGGAGCATGTGTTGTGGATTGTGACTTTCCAGGGTGTTTGTTAGACTCTCACTTTCAAGTCAATTTCAGATAATTACAGGCAGATATGTTTATTTGTTTCAGTCCTGTTGTGGACACACATTTGTGAAAAATGGTGTATGCTGTATATTAAAAGAAAATATATAATCTGAGATATGTCTTAAAAATAGGAAATTATAATTGTTGACAGGGACTGTACTCACTGTAAAGACTTTAAAATCTATACATGTATAGTGTTTAAAGTGTATTTAAAACCACTATATGTTTTTGCTGGAGTATAATTAGGTATATTATTAAAGGGGGCAAGCTGTAACTGCTGGCTTTGTCAATCCTAATAAATCATTCCTTTCATTGATGTATTATAAATGTGTATTAATCCATCAATAAGGACATTGTTGTTGTTGTTGTCATACACCAGCCAATTTAATTTTTCATAATGTGGCATTTAAATAGCTTCCGTGGTTATTTATCTATACTGTGAAAATAAATGGTTTAACAATAAACCTATAAAACTTTAAGATACCTTTTTTATGTTCCTATATTATGCATTTTTATAAGGTAAAATAATTCATTTAGAGATTCATGGACAGATGCAAAGATTAAACAACTTTTCTTTATGTTATTTATGTGTTTTAATAAAAATATCAATGTTTTCCTCCCAGTTTTCAGCAGTAATTTTCCTGCCAGAGCTGCCTATCAAGTTGCCGCGCTCCCCAGAGTGAGTACAAACAAAACCTTTACATCAGTTCAGAGCTGCATCACTCTGCGGCTCTATACTGCATACATCAATACACATGGGGTGGTGGAAAATGATGGTAGCGAGGAGCATGCTCATTCATCCATGATGAGGATTTTCCATCAACCACGTGCACCTGCCTTTACTGTTAGTCGGACGTAACAGTTATGTATGTTGTTGTGATGCTGATGATGCTGTAGGTATGAATGGGGTTTCCAGAAAATTAGTCTAAGTTAATATAATGATGATAATAATAGTGATGGAGACAGGACTGTGTGTGTTTGTGTTGATGTTTGGATGATATTGCCATGTAGTATTTTTCTTACCCACACTTTTCCTGTTTCCGTGACGTCAATATCTCTCTGTCTGCTCCTTTCCTCTTCAGGGTGGACTGGTGGAAATTGAGGCAGTCGCTGTTGTCGGTCCTCTCTCTGACTCCTGACTAGCCGGCCATGTCACAAACAAGCTGTAGCCTCACCATCAGGTGTCCTTCTAGTTATATTGTGGAAGCTCTGTTGTGTTTCCAGACCAAACTAGGACCTTGCTGACTTGCTGACTGCACTGCTGGAAAGCTTTAGATCTGCCCTTCACTTAATGGTTTGGGGCTAATAGTAAATTCACACCTGCTAAACTGTGCATGAAACAAAACACAACGATGAAGTAGTATCTGAACAACTGGTCTAACATTCCACTGTCATATGAATTTCATGTGAATGCACATTTTTTAAAAAGAGCAGCTCTCACTAATAAAAAAACAACTGTGGTTATTCACCTTAAAATGAGTTGTTTTCATTATTAAATTTTCAAATAAAGTACAAACTGTGTATTAGAGGTCATTTTAAGGTAACAATTTTAATTTTTTGACAGTTCATATCTTATTACAGATTTCAGATTTTCTTCCCAGACAGGAAAAATGACACATAAGAAACAAAAAAAGCCCTCAGGTTTACTCTTACTTCATACATCAGAAACTCATACACATCTTTTGATTCAGCTGGACAGCACTAAATACACCTTTAGTGGAGCAGCTTCATTACAAATATGGTCATAAAATGAAAGTCAGCTACCTAAAAAGATTATAAGTAAATAAGTCCAATGTACTTTGGCTTTGGTTTTCAGAGAATTGTGATCAAAGTGTTCAGTTCAGAATCATAGGTTCAACATAAAGGCATATGGTAATAATATAAATTTTTTGCAGATAATAAATAGAATAGTTGGTAATTTAAGCTTCTCTCAGATGATTGTGTCGTCTTTAAACTACTTGAACTTGGAGCAATATATAATCAAGAATGGAAAAAGGCACAGTGGTGACTGAGGACCCTGACTGAAAGTGGATATCACAGGGTCTGCATCTTGGCAACGAGGCGATGTCTTTCCCACAAACGCACACTAACAGACACACTTTCATTCACACGCACAGATAAGGTGAGACACTTCCAACAAACTCAGTCATTCATGTTGCACTTCACTCAGTGGGAGCTGGAAACACAAAGCGGGAAAACGAGTTAGGATGGTGCATGCAATGTTTTGTGGATCATGTGAGGAAACTGGTGCTGTGCTCACCTGGTGCGTCCTCTGTTTTGGGTTCTGCATCAGCCGCCGTGGCCTCTTTTCCTGTTCGGAAAGACAGCAAGACAAGAAAGGATTAAACATGCAGACTACACACATACATGTTTAAGTTGAGTTCACCTGTTAGCCTCAGGATTAGGGGACTGACCATGAGCCAGTGACCCTTTGGGGTTTCAATTAATTTGTTGCTTGTGTTGTTCAAGCCATTAGAAAACTTAATAACATTCCTATTCATCTGCATAACTAACAGAACACACAGTCAACACAACACTGTGAGAAACTGGTGCATTAAAGATGCCATGCAGACTACTAGCTTAGCAATCACGAATGTTACTGTGTGTGGTCCCGTCTGAAGTAAATACCGTATTTTCCAGACTATAAGCCTCTACTTTTTTCCAACGCTTTGAACCCTACGGCTTAAACACCAGTGTGGCTCATGTATCTGCAGCACGAAGCTCGTTAGCTTTTTACAAGCTAGCAAGCTCCGTGCAGCCGATACATTTAGCCTCGTCACATCAGATCTGGCCAGAGTGGACCACATGAAACTGTTTTAATAAATTCAATAGTGACTTATAGACAGGTGTGCTCAATAGTCCAGAAAATACAGCAAATGGGTATCTTAATCCTGGCAGTTTATTACCGGTGAAAAAAAATAGGGAATTTTGAAGTAAAAAGTAAGAAACAAATACACATAAAGGTGTGTAATTGTAACTTGTCTCATGAGCTTCGAATAAGTTTAATAGCGGCTTGTAGACAGGTGCGCTCAATAGTCCTCAAAATACGGTATATATGATTGTCTCTGGATCAAAGTAATTCAATCCAGTGTTGCTTTGAAAATCTGACAAAAAAAGTGAAATGATTACATGATCCTGGACAGCAAAACATGGTGTTGTCATACATCATTCTGATCCTGATCCTAATGACCATGCCATCAGCCTCGGAGGTACCTAGTGGTAATTAGAACATTTTAGATATTAACATAGTGAACATAATAAATACCATCCATGCCAAACATCAGCACTGACATTTAGTTCACAACACCAGTGTTGTGTTACTGTTCAGGCCAGGGCTGATTTCAAGGTTCTGCTCTTAAACTATTAAATATGAGCACCCTCATATCGGACCTGGTGTTGTGTTTTTGTAATTTTTTTTGTAGTGTTAATTTATGATTGCATTCTCTTTTATTCTTTTAACCTATGAAAAGCACTTTGATTGAAAGCACTCTATAAATAGATGTATTATTATTATTGTAGTAGTTTTTCTATACATTTATATCAACTGTATTTTGCACTGATAGTTTACATTTAGATATTTTTAGATTTCCATATTTTGCATTCGTAGTTTTGTATTTGAAGTAGTATTTGGGGTGTCTTACGTTATTTGTGATGTATATGTTATGTGTCTTCTGTCATATGTAGCACAGAGGGATGAGGAGGAACAGCATTTCACACCTTTGTGTGTTTCAACACATTGCAGAAGTGACAATAAAAAGCTTGGCTCGTGATTTTTTTCCACCTTGTTTGTATTGTAGCTAACATGACCCTTTAAAACCACATGTTACAGACTTGCTTTGAGCTTTTATGGAAAATCTAGAGCACTAAAACTTCTCCACCAACAGAAAATGAATTATTCATTCTGTACCGCCATCCAATCTCAAGGTGTGAAAACTTAATAACGACAAGTGAAAATGTGCTGCAGGCAGTCATTTGTTTCATTTCCAGTTTTCCCCTTAGAGACATGTGATAGCAGATTATTTACAACAAGCCACACCTAAAATCAACCACTAACAGCTTCTGTATTGGATGAGCCGCTCTGTCCACTCTGCTTAAGCGACACTTGATCCTCGCTCTCCATTGGCTGTGAAATGGAGGCAGGGAGGCTCAGCCGGCCTGACATCGTTCGTCGCCAGTGGAAGCCCTATATGTGTTGGTATGCTCTAGTTTCTCTGTGGACTCAGATTGCACCTTAATGAGACCACGGTGACAACAAAGTGTTAGCAACACACACACAAACACCACACTAAACAGGGCTATGGTCAAGTTTGAACTAAGGTGGACGGCAAAGGAGGTCAAGACCAAGTCCAGACACAGGACAAAGAGATTACTGACAATTTTATTACTAAATTTAATCAATAAATTGTCAAGTAATTAGTCTGTAATCTGTGTATGCACTGCAACACTTTACACAGAAGTTTAAAATAATTGTACTCCAGTAGATTGCCCGTAAACTGTGTGGCTAGTCTTACAAACAACAATAACTCACATAAACTGTTATGTAGAAGGTTATTTGGATTATTTATGTAATGAAGCATCTGCCTACACCTACAGTTTAGGACTCCAGCTGCAGATTCACTGACATCACTGACTCATATCTTCCTTTAAAAGTATGTTTAGATCATTGCAACAGAGAAACAACACCTTACATTTCAGCTTCCCTACCGTGTCCATTTCTTCCTAATGTCCTGTATTACAGTGGTAGATACTTTGCATTAGACAGAGAGGAAAGTGAAGAGCCGACCTATTGAACCTGTCGGCTGCTTGTCATTTGCATCATGAAGCACGGAGTGAACTGATAGCAGTGAATGTAATGCTGCACTGTGTCACGTAGCTCCTATGGGGCCATGTATAGATAATCATTTAGAGGCAAATATACAAGAGATCATCACTATGCAGATCTGCAGTCACTCTGAAGGTCTCTCTTGGAATTTAGACAAAAGGTTATTACAATGCACTCATTCATTTGTTATTAAGTACATCCCCATGATACCAAAGCACTGGGAGAGGGAGCTGGTTTTCTCCAGAGACATGAAACCCTGCAAACATATGCTCAGTGTGCAGGTTTTAACCTTACAAGTATCCACATTCTCGTGAACAAACAAAGTTTAATGGCCTCCACACAAGAAAATGCTTTGACAAGTGGGAAGCTGATCTCAGGCCAAAGGGTTAAAAATCAAAGATAACAGCAGCTAGGATACCTGACACTTCTTTTTTTTTTTAGAAGTGAAACTTTAAAGTTGGATTTTACAGAGCAACAGCCTCAACAAACAATAGTTATTGATAGCAGGGTATTCATACATGAATACATGTGCCTCAGAACACTTTTCACATATGTACACAGCCGTGAGGAAGTATGACAAATAGATTTGTAATCAATGCTCAGTCAATCAAACCTCAAAAAAAAGCCTCTTCTGTGAGTCCCAATGAGCAGAAAATTTAAATAATTGCTCAAATACCAGAAATAGTTTATTAAGTTACTGCGTGAGAGGAAGCAGTAACCTGATATAAAAAACACAAGTGCAATATGGAGACAAATCCTTTAATATTAACTAAATAATTACAGGTGTGACATAGAAACACATTCCTGTGGCCACCTGTGGTTTGGTTATTAAGAGTCAAAGTCTTAAGGGTGTGTTGTTGGATGCTGCCTAGTTACTGCCATCGCAGAGGGACTGGTGGGGGTCTGGGGAAGACTGAAGGGACATTATGTACCTGAGTGCTGTGTCTTTGGACTACTACTGGTCAGTGAAAAACCAAATTTGCATTTTGTCCTTCATGAATTCGCCTTTCCACATTGAGATTCATTGATCTGTGCCTCGTCGAGAAAAATCTCCTGGTTCAAGTTTTCTGAAAGCCCGGGGCTCTGTTTGTCACTCCAACCTACCTTGCTCTGGAGCTGCTGGAGCCTCTGAGGAGCTTGCAGTTGTCTCTGCAGGACTGTCTGCAGGTGCTGCTGCTGCAGGTGCTGCTGCCTCTGTAGGTGCTGCCGCCTCTGTAGGTGCTGCTGCCTCTGTAGGTGCTGCCGCCTCTGTAGGTGGGCTGGATGCTGCGGGTTGAGACCCCTCTCCTGCTGGTGGAGCTGCAGATGTGCTGTCGGCAGATGTGGCAGCTGCTGAAGGTTCATTTTCAGGCTTAGCGTTGCTGCCCTCAGCAGGTGTCTGATCTGGGATAGTTTCACTGTCCTCGGCTACTTTGCCATTCTCATTTGCAGCCCCTGTTTGCAACACAGCAATTCATACAGCACGTTAAGCAGTGAGTAGCATTGTGAGTATTTTTAGTACATAACAGATTTATAGTAAAATATACAGTATTTTTGTACAACAATGTCAATTCTTTTCTTAGACAACTTAGACTATTTACGCTTACTGGATGTCACAATGTTACAGTATGTTACTGCTCTTCATATAATTAAGTGTGAGAGGACAAAAGTTCAAGGTTTACTTGACTTTCACGCGTTTTACCTGTGTCTGTAATTATATTATTCAGTAATCATCTCTGTAAAATGTTCTCCATATGATTTTTTAACAGTCTTTCAACTGACTCTACTTACTGTACAAGTCAAATCATGACAGCACAGGACAGCAGCGCTTTCATTAATGGTGATTATTTAGTGACTGTAGGCTTACACAAACACACTTAAAGACCTTATCAGGGAAGTATCAGAAAACAAGAACTAGACTCTCTTTATTAAAATCACAGATAGACTGGGGCCATCAGTGCTCCTGGGTTTTCTTTGCTCTAGTTTACTGTTAGTTTGGGTTTGATAGCAACACAGTCGACTCAACCACAAACCAAGGGGGTAGAGCTAATCTGTGATCTCTCTGCAACACTGACAAGCTATTCCTATTTATTATATCCTCAACTGTATGACATGTTTGTAATTTCAGAATCTGACAAATAAGTTTGTGAAAAGCCATGAACCAAATGCTCATCTTGGATCACTGAACTACACACAGGTACCATTTTCACCAAAAAGCAGAAAAACAACAGCAGTGTGTGTAAATCCCTGGAAAGCAGAAATCTAATGTTTGTCCTTGAAATATCAGAAATAGGCCACAGATGTGGGGTAGGAAGTGAAATAATACATAGCATAGAGAAACCACTGCTCAGACATAAATGAGACTATGAAGAGTTAATGTTTATGTGAATATGTTAATAAACATTAACAGCCTCCAAGTGCACAGTTCACAGCTCTGTGAGGAGGTTACTGCATGGTCAGTGATGTGGTGTACCATTTCCTTGTATACTTTTTCCAGAAGGATTTGCATTGAAGTTATTTGCATGAATCATAAAAGTCTTGACCCTTGGCTTTCAATGTTATTAAAATGAATTGAAGCACAGTGAATAAACAAAGCACTCCTTGAAACAGAGGTGATGTCAGTGAGGACCAGAGTGGGATTAGGACCTGGTGTGTTAAACTAACATGTCTTTAGATGGATGAGCCCTGGGTTAATAAGTGGCATCCTTCTTCTCTCTCAACAGTGACAAGAGACATCCTGTGAAGTAAATAAGCCGTATGCAAAAGATAAGAGGACCTGCTGACCAATTTTCATCTGACCTCTAAGATGTTGGTAACAGGAGCACGTCGCTGTTCAATGTCATTGAGGTGATAAACTCAAAGTGAGAGTCATCGACAGCCAACGCCAAAGATGTGAGACTTTTTTGAGCAACTCGGTTTTTGCTTGTCATCTCTACAAGGAGGTCAGAGGTCATGGTGAAATGAGCATAAACTCATATTACCAGTGGCAGATCCTCAGCTCCCTATATCACTGTAAGTCTATGCATCTCAGGCTTCTGTGAGCAGCATGCATATGTCTTCATGCTTTTAATCGACTTGTTAGCAGAGCAAGGAAATAACTAGAGCAAGGGACACTTGCTCAGAGGTGGTCCCTCTTGGTGAATCTTTTACCAGTGTTTCACCTACTTGTTGTCTGATTTGTGGCAGTACTGCACAGTCACATTTACTGCATTCAAACACAACACAGATTGGGTACAAATTATATTTGAGGTGCACATATTTCTACCTTCCAACTTTTCCCTCATACTGCAAAATGCAAGCATGGGATCCAGTGTTGGGGCTTTACCCTGAAATGTATGCTAGTTTGCACCACGGCCGGGCCATCTCTGACCCACTACAACAAAGGGGTGTCCAAAGTAGCTTCTCCATTTCCTATTGAAACCGTAGACTGTCACCAAATCTGCTTCCACGCCGCTGCCTCTCTCGGGGCGGACGAAGCAAGAAAACCACTGTTAAATAATGACAATAAACTTTCTCATCCTGTCACTGTGGAGTTCTGGCTCATTAAAAGTAAAGACACCAGACACTGTACCCAGAGCAATACACTGGGAGGAATTTGCATTTAGACTGTGCCCTCCTTATCAAAACAGTGTTCACCTCAGTATAATTAAATGGATGATGCCACTCTACATAAAAACACTATAGTAAACTTCCAACTTGACATCATTTCCAGTGGAAATTTTCCACCTACATGGTACATGACCTTTTATACTATGTCTTGAAGTAAAATAACAATTTAAAGTACTTACATGAGTAAGTTTAGAGATAGATTACTGTCATGCTATGCAACTATATATAATTTACATGCAAATAGAACTACTGCGTGAAGATATTTTTGGAAAGACCATAATCTCCAGTCATATCAAATATGCTTATCATAAATACCACACAGCTGTACTCCACCCATGTTATTTGTATTGCTCACAGATTTCATATATTATCATTATTACCATTATCATATTTAGTAGAAGTATAAAATCTTTGTTGCCTCACCTGTAATGCTGGCTCCGTTGCTCTCCTCGGGCTTAGTACTGGGTCGAGTTGTATCTACCGCTGAAGTTTGGGAACTGGTGGAGCATCCCATCCTGCCCTGTGCACATAGAGGACTGGATGAGTTCAGAGTTAACAGGTGAGGACAGGCTGCGGCTGCACTGATGACGTTGTGCATATATGTCTGTAAATTGAGAAATGCGAAACCTCTGGAAGAAAAAGAAGAAGAAAAATAACTGTCTGCTTGGTAAATTCCTCTAGTCCCGTGCGTAATTGCGCATCATGGTACTTCTTCCAACAAAGGGGTTCTCGTGTTGTGGTGGCACGTTTCTTGGACACAGGTGAAATGTGTGCTGTTGTTGTGTGCTGTAACTTAGGCTGTTTCCATGAGGCTGGCGCAGAGACAAAAATACATTATTCAGTCAGTGTGCAGCGGCCACCTCTCGGGGCGGGGAAAGTGAAGCAGTAGCGCGATGCTCTCCACAAAGCAAGACATGGCTCTTCTGCCGGCGTGCCCTTGAGCAATCAGCAGATCAAACACCGCTCCACAAAGTACCCTAAGTTTACAGGAAAGATCCGAGATGTGCTTTAATAATTTGAGCGCAAAAGCACTGGGCAGAATATTGTGCTGATGTCAACTACCAATATCTGTCCAATAAATGCAGTCAAGTAAAAAGTTACAATCTATAAACTACACAATATCCAACATTAAATACATTTGTTAAGAAAAATCTTCAACCCGATTATTTACTTATTCTCCCACGTTTATGCTTAATTAATACTATAATAACAGCCTTGTCCCTGAGCCTCATCTAGGCTATGCTTTTACTTGAGTAAACATTTAAGTGCGATATTTTCTCGTAATGGAGTATTTATGCATTGTGTGTCTACATTTAGATTACTAATATCTCTTTTTCAATTCAAAGAGGTTTCAGATGCCAATGTTCATTTTCAAGTTGTTACAGCCTAGACGCCAGGAGTGTGGTACAACATAAAATGACACAAAACATAAAATACCAGGACATAAAATGACTAGGTGGAAAAGGGTCTTAGTTGAAATCAGATCAAATTTAACTAAGAGATTGGTTGTTGGTAGAGGTTTAACAAAAAGAGGAAAGTTAAAGGCAACAGGTAACAGTAGGTGTAATGTTGCAGAGTCAGACTGTCAATAAGTCCTATCCTTATGCTTATGTATTATTATGATGTATGATAAAATAGCTTCTGACCTCAGTGTCATCTACATTCTTCTTGAGTACATAGGCTATTTGACTGCATACTTTAACTACATTATTTGTCTAAATTTAGACCATTCATGTTTTTTTAAGGTAAAGTACACTAAGTCATACATACAATAAAATGTGCAAAATATTTAAATGATCTCTAAATGTAATGGATAACCAGTAAATTTTATTTCTAATTAATTATCACAAAAAGATCTATAAAGCATCAGCGTTCCCAAACCTGCGCAGTAGCCTTTTGCGCAGGCTCACTGGGTGATAGTGGCGCGGTGCACCATGGGACTTCCTTTCTCTCCGAGGCCATATTGGAGTTAACTTACAGTAAGACCAGCTCCGACTTTTTTCAATAAAAACCTACAATAATGAAGATTTTGCCGTTTTGTTAGGACTCAGAGCTTACTGACAGTCTTCTCCTCTCCTCCCCTTGCTCTCAGGTTGGCCGGTCCGGACTAAACCGCAAAAATGGTGGCCGCAAAGAAGACGGTGAGTGTCAGCGCCTCGGCCCGAAGTGCACGCTCCGCTGTAGAGCCAGGCTGCTGCTTCACGTGGAGACGTGTTTCTGCCAGGGCCTGCTAGCTAGTTAGCACTGTAGATTTAAACGTGTCATTTCCACTCGATACATATTGGTTAACGCTGAATTATGTTTGCGGGTAGTATTTCATGGCGTTTGTGCTTGTTGTCCGTCTATTTATCTCTGTCCACCCATTTGTTTGTAGCCGGAATACTTTACAAGACCGGCGATGAAGCTAATGCTAGCTTGCAACAACAGAAAAATGTCTGAAACGTCGAGACATTTCTTACCAACATACGTTAAAACAAATGAAAGTTCTCAGTTGTATACTCTTGACGAGTGTCACTTTTAGTTTTCACTGGCCTGTTCAGGGTGTATTTGGTCGTAGTGTGCCTCAGCTGTGTAGCCTGTGTGCTGTCACTGAAATTAGCTGTGGGTATCTTCTGTTTGTTCAGAAAAAGTCCATGGAGTCCATCAACTCCCGTCTCCAGCTGGTGATGAAGAGTGGAAAATACGTCCTGGGCTACAAACAGTCCCAGAAGATGATCCGTCAGGGAAAAGCCAAGCTGGTCATCCTGGCCAACAACTGCCCCGCTCTCAGGTACATGGAGATGCAAATGGAAATGCAAGATGCTTTACTATGCCGAGGAGAAATGCTAAATTGTTAATAATCCCTACATAATATAGCATTTTATAAGTCCTTTCATAAAGGTTGTGTTGGTGCCAGTGACTCCAATGATGACTTGAAGATTGCGGTTAGAGCAATTGCAAATTGTCTTCAGTGGTAAAGAATTGCACAGCCCAAGTTTATTTTTTTTATTTTATTTTTTATTTAAATGTACTGTATTCCAGTACAGGAGTATCAAGCATGTGTAAAGTTAATTTGATAATTATTACATTTGGTGTTGACTAAAAAGGATCATGTTTGTATGTCATGAGACTACCAGCTGCAGGCCTGTTAATGTTGCTAGTGATGAAACTCAAAGTTCTCGGCTGACTTACTTCATGCCTGTCAGGATTCAAAACATACATACTTACGTTTGTCTTGCACAATGGTTAGATAGATACTTTATTAATTCAAAGGGAAATTCAAGTACTCAGCAGCTTACATAAAACATAAAAACAACACAAAATCCAGGTTAGTAACATTAACATTAAGGGTTAGTATATAATCTGAAAAACCTTTGCAAAGTACTGAATGGGAAGTAAACTTCAATATACAATATTTACACATTTTCTATATAGTGATAAGTGACAGCAAGTAAAGTGACTTGACAGATAGTAGGAAAAACGGTATCAAACTATCTAAGGTGCATGACATTTAACAATTGCTTTGGTCCTAATCTGATCATGACCAACACTCCTCCTGACCACTCAGTGATAAGTTGCACAGTGTGATGGTCAGAGGGACAAAAGAGTTCCTGAATCTGTTGGTGGAACAGGTCAGAGACAGGAGCCTGGAGCTGAACACAATCCTCTGCCTGATCAGGGTTTGAAAGATAATGTAAAATGTTCAAATTTACAAAAATGTTAGATATTTCTCAATTTTTAGTTAAGAAATTCATATTAGTTCATCATGAATCTCCTGGTTACACACTGATTGCTTTAATTTATGTCTTATATTTAACTACAATATTTTAAGTTTCTGAAGACATGACGATGGGAGTTTCTATGCTAGCATTCTTTCTTTGTACATTTTTTAATGCATAGTTTTTGTCACATTTGCAATGAATACTTGCTGTTTTGACTCAGATTTTGTCTTTTCTCTCTTCCCTGTCCAGGAAATCTGAGATTGAGTACTATGCTATGCTGGCCAAGACTGGTGTCCACCACTACAGTGGAAACAACATTGAGCTTGGTACAGCCTGCGGTAAATACTACCGGGTGTGCACACTGGCGATTATTGACCCTGGTGAGTACCTAACGGGGTTTGTGTCTGTCTGTGTTGAGCTGATGACTTAATGCCACAATAACTAACCCTGTTCAGACAATATTTACAATTTTATGATAAAATCTTTACTGGAGTAATGGTATATATCTAACAGAAGCTTGTACATATCTCTTCAAGGTCATCCAATGGATTCATAGGCATTATCATGAGGATGCTGGTTACAGTTAAAGTGCTGTAACTGGTTACAGGTCTGAAAGGTAGATGCAGTGCAGCCTGTTTCATGTGTCGGTATCCCACTTAAAAAATGTATTAAATGTTAAGTAAAATATAAATTGGGTGGCAGTGGCTTAGTGGGTTTGGGACCAGAAAGTAGATTGGTGGCCGGAGAGGTGCCAGTCCACGTCCACCGCCAGGGCACTGCCGAGGTGCCCTTGAGCAACATGCCGTCACCAAAATGCAACAAAAACAAAGGTTCTTCTATGAGGAAAACATTTCCACATAGGCCAAATCTCGCTCAACAAATGACAAATAGCAAATAGCTGGACTCTCTGTTTAGACTGAGGGGTTTTAAACTCTGCCAGTATTTTATTGTTTTTTGTTGCTCAATGCAAATTTTCTACCGGATGGACCTACTCACCGCAATGGTCCAGTCCTCCTAATGTCAACATTATTCGTAGGGAATGTTAACGATGTAACTCTGCTGCAGGTCATGTGATTGTATGTGTGTCTGCTGCATACTGTACTGAGGCAACAGTTATTTAAACCACTGACTTTGCTCATCTTTTCCTCTCCAGGCGATTCTGACATCATCAGGAGCATGCCGGATCAGCAGCAGCCACCTCAGTAGAGCTGTTCCCCCACCCCATTGTTATAAATAAAGTCGGTGTCAACAGAACAACGCTGCTGTCGCTTCCTTTCTCATCAGTATGACCTGTCCAGACAGTGTGTTCAAAAGAAAGCACTGTCCTTTTGTTGTTTTTTTTCTGTCTGTGGATACTTACAGTATAAAGAGGTCAGCAGAAATCCCGAGTTAAAAACAGCTCAGAAGACCAAATTTTAGACAACAAATCCTCAGTAGTTTGTGCATGTCGAGGGGCAGCATACAAAGCTACAGCTAAAGAAGATTTATCCACCAGTGCAGTGTAGATCGATTAGTTTGCTCCAGTGTATTTTCAGCTGATTCTCCAAGAGCAAATACACAGGATTCTTGGGTAAATAAAGAGTAGCTACTTTTTACACAAGTATCTCAAACTATTAACCTATGTAACACCTTTCAAACAAATCTGCTGTAATTCAAATGGTTTTAGAACCAAAGATAAACACAAGCAATTAAAAACAGGAAACAACAGAACATTAAAATTAATGTAAAATAATTAAACATATAAACCAGACTGAAGAGGAGTTTTCAGTTCAAATCCTCTTAATGTTCCAGCATCTTGGGGAATAGTGGCTGAACGCAGCCTCACGGTTTTTGATCTGCTTTGTGGAAAAGTTAAAGAGCTGGAGGATGAAGAGTCTTCCTGGTTCCTCAACCAAAAGCCTCTCTGAGATGTAGTCTGATGCGAGGCCATGTGCTGCCTTATAAACTAATAGACTTTTAAAATCAGTCCAAAAACTTAACAGGTGGGCAGTGTCGAGACTGTAATCGGACTAATGTGTGATCTCCTTCTGGTCTTTGTGAAGAATTAACTGCAGCTGGTTCATGGTGTTCTTGGGTACACCAGAGAGGAGAGCACTAAAATATCTGTATTATTTATTGGGAACACCAGGATCAGAAAGAGGCATCAGCTACATTACACACCACTAATGGCCGGAAGTGGAAGGTCTCCTGAAGACCACATTTTGAACAGATCTGACTTTGGCTACTTGTGTAACATGTCATGACAAGGGAGATTATCACTCTCTGTGTAAACCATCAAGATCTGGCCGCTTATTGCCAGCTTGATGTCAAAATTATGCAACAGCTGATCTTTGAGAATGTTTTTTTTTTTCTCTCTCCCTCTCTCACTTACATAAACCTTGGGGATGACCGTCTGCGTTAACTGTAGCTTGTTGACTGTAATCGAGTAAGGACGTTCCCTTCAGAGGTATTAAAGGCTTTACGTGGACTGCCTGTGTCACACATACTGTTGATGTCCTCCGGCTTCACAACCAAGAACAAAGTGGTTCTTTAAATTAAACAAGGAGTTTAATTTATATTAAAACCCGGAAATTATGAGCTGTTAGAAACTTTATGTTTTACCTGAATCTAAATATTTCTTTCTCAAATATGTTAAATTTTAAACTTCACTCCTCTGTTCCTCTGTTCTTAAGTCTGGTTTGTCAATCAGTTGAGTTTTCAAGCATCAAGCCAGCATGAACAGAAAACCCAAATCAGCCCTCAGCTTCGATGTGGTTCGTTATCAGAACGTGGACCTCTACAGTACTTGTGTAACATTGGTATATGTTGGACGTTGGTTGGCTGTGAAAGTTCACACCATGTGTGGATTGCAGAGCTCTGGCCAGCCCAACAGACTGTTACATATGTGACTGTGCAGGGGGATAAATGCAAAGATTCATTCATCCGAGAGGCAGCGGTGGTTTTTCTGCAGCTCTGTGTTTCCACAGATCACAGTGCAGCTGCGAATCTGCTGGAGCTGGTGGGGGCTGAGTGCCTTGCTGAAGGGGAGTGTGGCAGCAGAGGTGAATAGATCAGATTCATCTTCTCATATCAACCGGAGGCTGACTTTGGCCTTTTTGGTGCTCCAAGTAGAAGTACCTGCATCAGTGATACTAAAGCATGAGCTGGATACACTTGTTTACTTTTGACCTCTTAAGAGTCAAATGTGATTTTAGATAGTCTTCACTATAATAAAAATGTAAACATCTGCTCTCCCTGAAGAACTACACAAACTGTTGATGATGACCAAACCTCTGCAAATATGCTTCTGCAGTCTGCAGCTCGCCATGGAGCAGCTGTTAGACTGACAGTCTGGAAACAACCCTGTTAATGTCACAGTCATATCGTTCAGCTTGTTTACTAGTGTGGCTGGAAATGCATTATAGGAAAAGTAGGATCCAGTGACAAAAATCCACTTTATTCTAATATATTAGGAAGCTTCTCTTTACAAATCTGAATCACTTTGTTTAGACATTAAAAAATATTTGGTCATTTGATGGAGATTGACCAGAATCAGATGTTAAATGTAGTTTCTGGAAAACTGAACAGCAACAGTCAGAACACTCAGCAAGATGATAAAATGACTTATTGCCAGAGACATGATGATCATATTTCATTCTTTCAGCTGTAACTTTGCTGCACTACCAGGGGCTGATGCATTTACCCAGAGAGATATAAGCTGTCCATCATCCATCGAGTGCTTTGGCCCAGTTTTTCCACTCATTGCTTCCCTAAGCCGTTTTCTCAATTCCCAATTAAATCGAATGAAATCATCCCTGGTGATCTGACTCACGTGCGGCAGATGCATCGCACAAAATGGGGACAATATCTAAAGAGGCTGCAGAATAAGATTTGAATTAACAAGTGTGAGCAATCTGCACCATAAATAGCAATAAAGCCTGTTGAGAAACACACACACACACTACAAAAATATTATTTTTCTGCATCTGCTGAAAAAACAAACAAAAAAACATATGAGGAGACAAAAAGGTGAAACTTTAATGGTCAAATACAGTTTATTAAAAAAAAATGGCCGTCATCCACATGTATTTTTGTTAAATAACACACACAGGGTAATGCTTCATATGAGGTCCTTGGACAAATTGTTTAAAAGTGAGGGCTGGCAAATCAAATAAAACTTTAAAAATAATATTTAATTTAAAATGCAATTTTGCGAGCATGTCACATTTCATTTCTCTTATCCAGTATATTTGCTTTTAAGGTAAAAATATTCATACTGGACAGTTTTAGTAGGGGATGTCAAAATTATCCAGGTCATACAAAATCAAAACCACCCTATTAGCTCTTGTGTCCTCTTTCAAAAGCTCCTCTTTGAAGCTGATGTCACTCTACAACCCTCTTTCTGCCCCCAACAAGCATTTCAACAAGAAAACAGACAGAATGTGACCCACTTGTCTGTCTGTTTTTTCCTGCCCCGTCCCAGCAGCTGAAAGTAGGTGAGCGTGTCTGTCTGCTAACCTACTGTCAGACCCAAGGTAATGCCAGCCTCCATTTTGAGGCGAGCAGCTAAATCCTTGTTGATCTGCCAGCTTGTCCGTCCACTGTGGCTCTGAGGGAGGGACGCTGAAACTCTAAGGACAGCAGACTGACACCATTACAAAAAAAAAAAAAAGTCTCTGAACTATCTTAGAGCAATCTGTTGGAATTAAAAACCATGCCAAAATATCAAGCTCTCAAACTGGTGCTGCTGTACGTGCAGATAAAAAAAACCCTCCAATGTACTGGCTCTATAATAGTAAAGATACATTTGTTTCAGCACTGAATGGTTCCAGTCAACCTTCTATGATTCTTAACTTCGGCCTATGGTGATTTATTTGTGTTGACTGGTATTTCCAAGGATGCTGAGTGTCCTGCCTCAAGAGGAAAACACACTGTAATTTGAAGAGGATGAGTAGGATGCAGCCTCATTCAATTCAATAACTAACATCAGTTTCTTTGACTGGAAATAAAACTGACAGCGGCATGGTGGTGTTACTGGTTAGATGTGCTACTACAACAAGGCTCTGGATCTGGACCTCATGTAGAATTTGTATGTTCTCCTTGCATTGGCTTGGCCTCCCTTATTATTATTATTATTTTTTTTTTTTATCTCCACCACCTCCTGAGATGAAAAATGGCTCTTTAGTTACCTGATGTTGTGTTTTCTGAGTACAGTAGGTCCATCAGATCTTTGCTGATGAAACAACATCCTAAAACCATAACTCCAAACCATAAATGTGAAGCTTCATTAGTTTAAATGCTGCATCGGTAGGAGATTTTATTGGTGCTTCTACACTGGCAGCTGGTGTGAGCATGCATGGTTGTCTGTGTCTGTGTTGCAATGAAGTGCCAGTCTGTCATAGGTGTATACAGACTGTATATAGAATAGACAAAGCTGATATGACGTCACCCGTTGGTTTGTGGACTCTGGCTTTGAAGTCAGGAGATCGGCATTTGAACGTCACCATGTTGGTTGTTTGGAGCTCGAAGTGACCATATTTGGATGAGGTGAGGAGTGAGGAGGTGGGTCTGACCCTTGAACTTGGGGATGCTACCAATGTGATGAGACTCTAATTTAGGGTTGGTCTCATTGGAGAACAGACCTGCAAGTCAATTTAACCCCGCCCTTAAATTTTCCTATTCTATTTAGGTCTAATCCATTAAATTATGATTTTTTTTTTCAAGATAGACCACTATATCACTGGTAAGAAGAGTTGACTTTGACTAATGACATCAGAATGAAAAAAATGTATTTACTGAATATTTCGTGATTAAAAATTATGATTTTGAATTGGAGTCAATTGGAGTTTTCTGGAGCCAGCATCTAGTGGCTGTTGGGGGTATTGCACTTTTTTGCACTTGCACAGTATTGGCTCCACTTTTGATACCTGGTTACTTTATCCTTCTCTATATACACACAATGGCTAGGAGCGGGTATACATGATGGAAGGACATTAAATCTACTTAGTGTATTTATACTATAAAATTTGACTTACTAAGGCATCATACAGCTTCACTCATGCTATGGACAGAACACTGTTGCCCTCTTGTGGGCAATGAATCCACCAGACACTGGCTGATTTAGCTTTTTTTTTTATTCAGAATTGAAGACATGAGCTCATGCAGATCCAACAAGAGGAGAGAGAAGAACAGTCTTGAAGTGAATAATAAAACAAAGCATCAGCCATCCACTGGTCCAGACACTGTGTAACCCTTTAAAAAAAATACAACAACCTGCAAGACTGAAATTCTTCAATCACAATCATCTCTGCGGACAGATCACACAATGCAAATACTGATTCATGTCATGTTTGAGAAGCTTGTACCATCCAGACAGTATCACATTAGAATCACTTAGCTACAACTTAACATGATAAAAGGTGACTACAACACAAATACATCAGGTTTCAGTGAGCTCACACTGACTTTAAAGTGCAATTTCTTTTTTCAGCTTTGTTGGATTTGCAAAAGCAGTGGTCATAATTCACACAGGAACAACGATGTAGGGGCCGACACGTGGCTACATTGTCAACTACAGTATTAGTATCAAATGGAACAAAACTACTTCATGGTATTTCCAGGTGTAAGGGGTGGGTGAGTGCACTGTTGCATAGTTTGAATAACAAAATGTAACTCTTTTAATTGATAACAAATACTTATTGGGGATTACTGGAAAGAACTGGGTTAAGTCTATATATTATTTATTCCATAATTATCTGTCACAATTGCCGTACTGATTGCCTAAGCTGGCAAATCACAAGCATGTGCACTGTTTAACTATGCTTCATATAGTGTATATTGATTTTGTGCTACTAAGCCGAGCTAATTCGATGCTTCAGATTCCCATCCCATGTTAATTTCATAAAAGGTCACCAGCATAGGAAATATCTCATCATGACATCACTGAATGTGCAAAAGAAATGTTACTACTCATAAAAGGACCAGGGAGTTACATCATAATGTCATACGCAAGCACACACACACACATACACACATCCGGTCTCTGCATGTTCAGCAGCATGTCACGCAGTCTTTATAGGAAAATGCCCTCAGTCCAGCTAAGTTAGCTCAACTAAAAAGATCAGATTATACACCATGATCCACGTAAAAAAAGAAAAACAAACAATAAAGACACAGTCGATGCTGCAACTTGACAGGAGCACGAGACAGAAACACTTTTACACATCTACACACTTGAGTTTTTTTGTTTTTTTTTTATGTGTATTGCCTTTCTGGATCTGTATGTGAAGAAGTAAGGTGTAGTAATGTCAGTGGTAAGTGCTTCTTCATTGGATGATCATAAAGTTTTCAGATCTTGGAAAAAAACAGGAGGTCTACAGGAAGGCAAACTGGAATATTGTGACCGAAATCAAGGTTTTCACCGGCAGTCGATGGGTTACAGGTTTTTACAGACTGTGGAACATGGATACAAAAGGAAGACGTAGCTGTTATTGGTCGAGGAACCCTTTTCAAAATGCTTTCCAGAAGGACGAGCTACGTCAGAACACAGATGATATTTGATCACAACAGGACAGCCTTTCACTATTCACGTCTTTTTCTCTCAGTTTTTACTGTTATACAAAAGTCATACAAAAATACCCCGACATTACATTCAATGAAGGAAATTTGTCAATTTCTTTAAAAAGTGCTCTTGTACAGCTGATAATGTATGTCGCTTTCCTTCTCACTCTCTCTCTGTCGCTATCTCTCTTCAGGTAGTTTGTTTTCAGACAAAGACCAGCGAGGGAGATTCACAGTATTGGGGGTTAACAGTTGGTGGCCAAACCAAAGCACTTTCCCCTCAAATAAAAGTGCACATTAACTTGGGTCGGAGCGTTTAGGGCGTGCAAGAGTTTAGATGTTTCCAGGAAACAGCAGCTGCCCAGAGGGAGGGTTGGTGGTGGAAGAGGATCTGAAAGTTGCTGCGATACTGTCCTTGAAGGAGGACAGAGGGGACGAGAGGGAGGACAATACGTCACAACAAGCGTGGGGTGTTGGGAAAGGGGGAAGAGTTAATGGCAACACTGGCTCAGGGCCGGCCTAATCTAATCTGAAGTTGGCAGGAATCCGAGCTGAAACCAGCACCATCTAAGACACCGTTCTGTCTCGTTTTTCATCACGTTGCAGCCAGAGTTGGGGTCCTACTGTTGGAGGGAGATGTGGGAGGTGTTGGGAGGTGTCTGGGGTAAATAATCCAGCAGTGTCTCTCATGCCTCCATATACTGGGGCGGGGGCTCCTTCGGTGGGATGGCGACGGCTTCCTCGTACGGTGGCAGCAGAACCTGAAATGTAAAGGAGAAACGAAAGGCAGCTCAGTGCCAGCTCAAATATTACTGATCTGTTCTGCAAGGTAAGTTATATGGTGACTACACGCTCCTTATGAAGCACTCTTAAGGGCCACTGTTAAGCCGTTCTCAGCTTTAAGCAAAGGGAGTGTCATCAGATGGCAGCAAGAGGTCTAAGTTGTCTCATATAATCACAAATAGTTGTTTAACACTTAGGTAACAAGATAACCTCCGAGCCAGGCCCTTTGCTGAAGATGCATGTGAGAGTGGAGGGTCCATCTTACATTATAGATACATTTGAGAGCATATTGTTTTAAAAGACTAAGAATCAACTCCCTTACTACTAAATTCTATGCATACACAAGACTTTGGAGTTTTGTATTCCAACATGGATGCTCAAAGTATAACCTGATGCACACACCAGAGCTCGGCTAATGGCCACCAACATGGAGGAATTGGATGAAAGCGCTATTTAAGCCTGTCACATGACCATTTACATTTCTACCACAAGAAGAAAGAAGTATAAATTGCACTTTATGTTGATTTTTTTTTAAAAAACCATTTAAAGTCAATACTGTTCTGAACTTAAATTTGGCACTTTAACTTTACATCTGTTCAATTTTGGCCAGGGATATTTATTTTTCATTGTTTTGAATTGAAATGCATTTTTCTAGACATTAAAAGAGTATTCATGTCTGTGTCTATTATTTGACTCAGTCATCCACTAAAATCCATTTAAATAAAAAAAAAAAAAGTTGCATTATGGGGCTAATATTGTTGCGTGTTTAAAATGCGATTAATGGAGATCAATTAATTACAAAGCCTCTAATTAATTAGATTATTTATTTTTTCGAGTCCCAACCCTATTAATTAGTTCAGTACATTGAGGTGAAACAAATGCTTCCTGCTTTTATAGAGAAACTCTTCTCTACTCCAGTTTTAGTCTCACATTAAGCTGTACCCAGAATAACTTCCTTATTAAGTCCCTACATAATACACACTCTTCTGTTTAGCACTGTAACAGTATTACATCAATAGGTTTTTGTTCCATTCTCAGGATTTTCAGGCCATATTTAGTTCACACTCACACTGACAGTTTTACATGTGGAAAATATAGTGCAATATTTCTATATAGTAAACAGGAAGTGATTTGTGTCTTCTTTCCTCTCTCCATCTTTCATGTCCTTTGTTACATCCCTATAGACGCCGTGACATCCCTCTGCTTTACTGGCTGGACTGTGTTCTCTTTATCAGAAGGTCTTTCTCTGTAAATGGTGTTATAAAACCAGCCCTGCTGCTAATTCAGATGGAGGGAGAGAGAGAGAGAGAGAGAGTTTGCTCCGAGGGGATGGAATTGTGAAGCAGCCAGGGAGGCCCGGCGAACACATCACAGGGAGGATTTGAAATGAAGCAGACAAGCAGACAATTACATAACATGTCCAGAAGAAGAGAGGTGGACGGACAGAGATATATAGAGAGGAGGGGAGAGAGATAGAGAGAGAGAGAGAGAAATGACCCTTGTGCATTTTAATGGCATTTATATAAAAGCACGGCAGATAAGCAGCTGGGTAC
Source organism: Pseudochromis fuscus (assembly GCA_900323345.1). NCBI lineage: Eukaryota > Metazoa > Chordata > Actinopteri > Pseudochromidae > Pseudochromis > Pseudochromis fuscus. The sequence goes on along the minus strand of OOFC01001752.1, from coordinate 29,292 downwards.
TTGATGTTCGGGGCTGTAAAAAGCCATTTAGACACACTGCAGGCTTTCTAATAGTAAAAATAGATGGAGCGCTCCATTCAACTGTGTGCACCGAGAGAAGAAACGCAGGAATAAAAACCATGCTGTCCCCATTCAGTCTAATATGAGAGCTGTTTAACCTGTTTATGTGCCACAGATATTTGTTTCATTTAACTACGATTTACTCCTTCATCCTCCTCTCATTAAAATTCACACCACTTGTGCTGTGGCCTCCACTTTGACCTAGTTGCTTTAGCCGTTAGCTTGAATTTCTTTTGTTTTTGAATTGTACTTCAGCCAAAAGTCATTTACAAACGTTCTTTAACTTTGTGACCAGTTTTAACCATTTGTATTTTCTCAGAGGGAAAAGTGTCTTACAGGTTATCAGATGAATCCAAAAAACCCAAATAAAACTGAGTGTAAAAAAGAAATAGGCTTATTTTACTTTTTATATTGTATTCCCACCTCCAATAAATTGGTGTAATGAATTAAAAATAAGATTTTAAACACATTTGAGCTTTTACTTCTGTTTTGGGGCTTGTGTGCTAACCCACACCTATTTGCAGTTGATATTAATATACTTTCAAATGAAGTATTTTCCAAGTGTTTACAGGACAAATGGACTTTTTCTTATATTTTTCTTATATATTCCAACAACTTGAGTGGATGACGTGACTGGAACATATCCAGTATAAACTGAAAGGCCATATGATACACAATATGACATCAGAGCCTGCTGGATTAGCTCCTGGGTGTACGGTCTGTTTAGTACAGGGAAAAAAAAACACCCTAAACAACGTCAGCAGTGTGGAGCGGGGCCACACCGGCACAAGGACAAAGTGACGGACAGATGAAGTGCTGCGTATTGAGACGACAGTGTGACAGTGACGGTGTGAGACAGATTAATGTCTTGCGTATCAGCACAGAGGATTACAAACAGACAGACAAATGGAAACCGTGACTATGCTAAAGCCTCTCAGAAACACCCTGAGTCAACACCGCGAGTGGGCACAGTGACGACACCCAGCCAATCAGAAGACCTACTGTACGTGTTTGGGACCAACTGCATGGTGGACACTGGACATCTTCACTGCACTTGTTATTTTGTACACTACTCTACTATCTACTGTATGAGGGATTTAAGGGATGTTTTTACAGTTACTAATCACTGTATCTAATCTAATCTATCTGCCAGCTGTATGAAGTGATCTTAATAATAGGAAACAGTACTTTTTTCTTTTACAGAATGTTGTAAATCACTATGTTCTTATTTCTAATGTGTCAATAACTCCCCCAGCTGTTAAAATACTACACATAGCATCTATACGGAAGTTGGACACAGGACTAAACTGTCCTTTATCTGTAAGTTAATGAAGTTGTACAGCAGAACCACACTGACATAAACCCCTCGGAGGTGTAAAAGTCATTTGAAGAAACTTTCTTTTTTTGTTTTGAAACTGTAAATCAAATAGAATCAAACTGCTAATAAAGTGAACATTAATAATTTTGATATGTGACATCAACAAAAGCAGCTTCCAACTGAATACCTGAGGTTGAGGTCAATGAGGTTCTTAAGTTATTTTTATGAGTGAAAAATCAAGTACGAATTACATTATTCAAACATGGCAATGCAGACTACACCATTACCTCCTATAATTCTTACCTTGTACATTTAGAGGTATCAACTCACTCAACTGCAGTACATGCAAAAGTAAATATAGTCTGTATTTTAGTGCTGCTAAATAAACCCTCTGCGTTGTTGAGATTAGCGTTTGATGCAATCTATTGAATGTGCCAAGCATAGTGATGAAAGTGACTTTTTAAAGTTTGAATTATTATTAGCAAATCTAATGACCTCAGTGCGTTGAAGCCAAAAGAGTAAAGACAAAAAAAAATCAATGTTGTGCAAATGCAATTATGTTATGATGTGACAGTGGAGGAACTGTCAGTGTGTCCTTGAGGCGAGGCGCCTGAGGGTCAATGTGAGGACTCACCGTGGTGTCGTTGGTGGTGACATAAACAAGGACCTCCGTGGTGCCTCTGCCGCTCACGTATCTGTAGCAGTTCCACACACAGCCAATCAGGTAGGCCTGTTCACAGGAGATAAACACAAAGAACACACAACGACCTTCAGAGACACTGTCTACACTTTTCATTATTACTGATGCAGCTCGCTAGGATCTCATCTATTTATCAAGGTTAGGGATGATGACAGCAGAGATGCATCATATCACACTGTATGATAAGGCTGTGATATACCACCTACTTCCCTGAACACAGGTGACACGTGGCAGTTCAATTTAGTTATGTGTGGACATTTTCTGTGGCCCCTCTGGTTCTGCCTCCGCCATTTTACCAACTTATCAGGCTTCTCGTGCTTCAGTGAGCCGATGCCTGCACTGAGGTTTAGGTTTGTCTGACTTGGCAAAAGAAAAGGAGGTTCATTGTGCTTGTGTGTGTGTGTGAGTAGCCTGCTGAGTCGGTGCCTCTGCCAGCACTAAGAGCAACCAACCAGGAAGCCAAGCAGAGCGCCAGCCAATCACTTTACCATCTGCTGAGCTGACCTCTTCACTGTGCAACAAAAGTGTGAGGTCAACTTAACCAGCATGCATCATTCTGCACACGTTTGAAATGTTGATAAAACAGCTAGAGCTTTACTCCATTTTAATTGGTTAAGTTGGCTAAAGACATGAAAATCTGTTTCTGTCTTTTTAAAGGCAATAACTTTCTAAAAAAAACAACAACAAAAAACTAAGAACTAAAACTATCCACGATTTTATATTTATATACACGATGTTAAATTTGGCTGAACAGTCTGCCTTTGAACAGGAGACAAATAACCTTGATTTTAAAATAAAATTTTATTTGTAAACTAAGTAACATTTCATATCAGAGTAGTTATGTGCGAGGCTGGCAGAATAAACCACTTCAAAATCTACACTTGATTATCTTGCCTTCACTTTCTAAGTTTGAATCATTTACTCATTTACATTTCTTTGTCGCTGCTCAATCTTTATCTCTCTTCTCTCTACAGCTCATCCTGTCTGTCTATGTCATTTATGCCAAGTGCAGTCAAGTGGAGGATGTTGGCTCCAGCAGGAAGTTTAGCAGGTGTTCGCTCCATCCTGAGAGCTGAATGTGTCCTTGAGGTTTCACATCTGGGTCTTTTTCAGGGGACTCAGTTATCACCAGCGTAGAGAACAGCAGTATAAACTCTACGTGCTGCCCCATAATCTATAGAAATGGCTTTCTATTGATTACACTCGGCAAAATGTGAGATATATATGTGATCTTGATGTAGGCTATTGGAGCAACACGCAGTCAAACTATCACATACGCTCTAAAACGCTCACTATGACTGCAAGTCCTGCAGTGTGTCTTCCAGTGGCTGCTCCCTGTCACAAAACCCTGGCTCTGGCTTTGGAGATCTGCCGAGAACATTTCTAATCTCAGCTTAGAGGAGAAACAACTTGATTTGATTGTACAGATGACTGCAACTTCATGCCCCATCTCGTCCAAGAGCCCCAGAGCGTAGCTGTGCCTGGAGAATCATCCATGCATTAAGGGAGAATTAGTTTGACGGGAGTTGGTTTCCTGTTGTCCCTGACCCGCTGCTCTCTGACTGTGTGATAATCTCATGAAGAGCATTGATAACGGGACTGTTCACACTGGCAGATTCATTATACACGCCATATGGTTCCCACTGCTCTGAGATGTGCACAGGGTGAGACTTAATTGCCTTAATCACATTGCGACATGATGAGCAAATCTACAAAAAGGGCAGTTCAATGAACGCAATGTTCGAATGTTCAGTGAGTGTGTGTGATGTGTAGCAATGTGTTGGATGTATATATCAGCATTTATGCATCTGTAAAGTTTATTATATTGGTCAGATGAATGCTATACAAAGGTATTCCTCTTTCTTACCTTGAAGGAGAGGATGCAGCCAATAAAGAGGAGGACTGCGAAGACTAGGCACATGTTGTTAGTGGACATGATGTCCTCTTTGTAAGGGAATGTCCCCGGCTGGATGCAAAGGAAGGAAGAAGATACATGTCAAAAATCAATGAGAAATGTGTCAATGAGAAATTAAAACCTGTCCTCATATCTGGGTGGCCTGCTTTCACTGAATGCCTCTTGTTTAGCAGGGTAACTCAACAGATGCTTCAGTGAATCACTAAACCCAGAATCTGTCCAGTTAAACATTTATCACAAACTACTCCATTTCAAATCTTTCATACTGCAGAATGTAACAATATTTTGTCGGGGCCAAGAACAAAAGAAACCTCAGCTTAGACATTTTAGTTGGAATCAAATGATCCTCACCAGCTGCTGGAGGTAGTCCTGCACCGTGTTGGGATAAACCACCACACTAATGGCTACCAGTGTGTTAAGGGCAAAGTCGAAGATTTGGTAGCAGAAGAATGGAATGATCCAAGCAGCATGTTGCTGTATGGGAGAGATTCAGATTAGACAAAGAAACTCAAAATCTCAAGTCCAAATGTGTAGCTTGACTCTCATTTGTTTTACTTGTTTGTTTACCTTGTAAGCACCGTATGTTGCCATGCCACATATAAGAATCATGAGCAGGGATATTGCAGTGGCTATGCAGATATCTGCAGAGAGAAAAACACAATCAAACAGCAAAGTGAGAACAGATTATCTAGTTCACCAATGAAGAAGAGAAACAAATGCGCACTTTCCCTGAAACCCTCAAATCCCCTGATGTAATCTCAAAGTCTTCTTTATGGGAACATGGATTATGCTGCCTGGTAATCATACTGGTTATTGGATCCTAAAAGGTATGATCTTTGACACTGTCAGAAACATGCACTCCTTTTTGTGTTAGGCTTTTTGTATTGTATTAAGACAATTTTCTATTTGGCATTTAAGCTTGCAAGAATTTTTATTTTTATAGAATTTTTTAGTGCCTATCATGTTTTGTTAGATGACTCATGTAAGCTGTGTTTCTGCCATTAAGGAAATTTCATACATATGAGACAATAGCTTTTTTTCTCCCTCACAAATACTATCGTATATAGTACAGTGGAAAAGTATATGGTACATTGGAAAGAACAATAATGACTGCCTTGTTGCTCACCTACTCATCCAAACCTCTTTTCAGTCACCCCTCCAGCTCCGTGTCAGCACTAATACCTTGTTTTATAGCAGCTGAACTTCTGCTCACTTTCCATTTAACTCAGCCTGGCACAACAACAACGCATGTTAATAGCTGGTGGAAATGCAAAGACTCACAAACCGGATGTCCGTATGTAGATAACAAATCCATATACAGCCCGCACGGTATTACTGGATGTACATTGGAACATTGATGTAGGGACATAGATGTTTTTACAAAACAAAGTGTATTAGATCACCTCACTATTTTAAGCACTCAATCTGTCTTGGACAAAACATAATCAACATGTGGGTAATTGTTATGCAATAGGTGCTAAATCTGACAAAATATAACACCCTTCTCGCATTTGCTGCTGTGAGAAGTTGCTGATGACACTTGTCACTGTCAGTGCAGGACTCAACACAGTGACTAAAAACATCCACTGATACCAAGCTAACACAGGATATCGGCTTATCAACTGTTGGGCAAAAAGGAGCCCAGATCATTATGCAATATTGGAATCTAAGTGCTGGCGCTACTCTCAACATAGTACATCATTTTTAAGACTTCATTGCAACTATAGTATATCATGTCCTTACCCTCACCGATACTGTGTTAAGACCCAGGAAGCGATGATACTCTTTCAAGCATCTTAATCCCTTGCCACACAGCCAAAGGTTCACACAGACTATATATAAACAGTACATAAAAACACCACGTGACAACACCACATCTGAGTTTTATCTTCAAGATTTCTACGCATGTGACCAGTGGAGTAGGTACCATTCACACCTGCTCATCAGAAAACCCCGAGCACCAGCAACTCATCTCCTTCCTTTCTCACTGTTTCACAAGCTTTGACTGACGTCACAAGCACAAGCAGACGTGCTATATGAGACTGAGTCAAGATGGCCGTTTTAATCCGATGGGGAATTAGAGCAGTCGTTTTTAATCAGAGTAGCCAGTGACAGTGTCTGTGGCCTTCCAGAGGCGACTGTGATGATGATAGCTGCTGGAGGGGAAGCACTGAAAATACACATGCACTCTGACTTGTTCTCTTATGGTGCCTAGCTTACTCAGCTGTGCCTGTGCTGAGAACAGCATTCTCAGAAAAGAGGCGATGGCCAGAAAGGATCGGGGATTCGGCGTAATATAGACACAACAAGGATTTTAATGAGCATCTTATAGCAGAACCGAGATATATCCAAATGATACTGTTACTGAGCCTTTAAATTTGATGTTATATGTCTGTATATTGCGTATATGCTTGGAATACCTTCATAGAGGTTCAGTACTGATTGGTCAAAGCCATTTTTCCCTTGAGTTAAACACACACATTTTTTTAACTTATCTCAGTAAATATTTAATTATATGTGTATAAAACTTCAAATTGTCCACTCTTCTAAAATACTAATAAAACATAAAACACAGTTGCATTTTCTTCTGGTTCTATTATCAAACTATTCTCTTAAATCGGTTCAAGAAATGTTTCAATGTTACAACTAGCAGTGTTGCTATTTACTAATCTGCTGATTATTCTCTCTCTTCTTGAGTTAAAAATTAGTTGTGTTGTGTATAAACTCTCAGAAAGTAATGAAAAAAGCCAAAAGGTGACATCTTCAAGTGTCTGTGCTTTGTCAAACCAACGGCCTAATATCCAAAGATAATCACTTCACAAAAGCAAATAAAATAAATACATAAATAAATTGCAAAATAGCAAATTTGTATATATGAGGAGAATAAATCTAAACTAGCTTACAACTTGACAATTTATACCCAGCCAGACTTTTAACAATGTGAGGGGAATTAGTCGCACTCACTTGCATCGTCCATGACATCGATGTCAGTTCCCAGCTCGGAGCTGGTAAGGTGGTAGCGGTACTGAATTGGGTCATTGAGAGCCGACAACAAGATGAGTAGGACCACTGCATTGATGAGCTGTGAGGGAAAGACAATCAATATTAATATTAAATTGCATAGTGGAGTCATTCATTCTCACATGACGGGGTGAACCTTCAGGTAATTTGACGACTCAGCTTTCACTGATTAGAATAGCAGCTTGAAGTGGTGATACATATACAAAGTAAACAAAATGCAAAAATAACTGTACATACAGTGAAGACACAAGTTTTGAATGGAGTAATTTTAAAGATATAATATAAAATATAAGTCAAGATTGAAGATGTTTATTGTCACCGGTTGTTACACAAGTACAATCGTGTGAAACACGATCGGCGCTTCCTTTAAGAATAAAATTATCTAAAAAAATAAATAAAATAAGTCACATAAGAAACATAAAATCTGTAAAATATATACAATGAGAGAATAGACAAATAAAGTAGATACAATCGCACAATAGAAAGAAATATAAACCTCTGTTGTTACAGTGTATTGCACTTTAGACAGTATATTGCACAGTTGGTGTATTGCTCTTGTAAGTGAGTGTGTTTCTCTTGTGTTTAGTTTTGGCTTATTTGAACACACTAAACAAAAATAACAGACCGATGTGTAATGATACATCATGATTGTGGACTACTGTTGTTATAAATGAGCTTGTAGATTACTTTTCTAATAAAGCTGTCAGTAAATTCACGTTCATCCAGCCCCAGGTGACATATCCAAATAACTCGTATAAAACCAGCAGCACATGAAATGAAAAAATTATAGATGGCTTTATTTCCGGTTAATTCTCATGTTCTCAGTGTAATGTGTAGTTTTATATTTTGTCAATATAAATGGTCCATTGAGGAATTGCTGAGCGGGTTAATTACAGCACTAGTCCAACTAACGTGATTACTATTAATCTTATGTCACCGTTTTCAGCTTCTGTGAAAACATGTTATGAGAGGTATTTGTTGCTTTTTGTGGCCTTGGCTCTGTTTAACGACGTCGTTGATTAGTAGTAGGATCACAGAAGAGAAAGAGGGACTAACGCTTACTAAAGGTCAGGGATTTACAGGGCTTACTGAACTATGTTTAAAACTTTCGGTTATCCCGTAAGGTTAAAAACAGAAGCAAACTATATTTAATCTGGTACCAATGTAGGACAAATCAAATAGAGGTGGGCACACACAGTCTAAACAAAAACCTAGCTTAATGAGTATCACTTATTGACATAAAACTGTACGAATACGGTGTGTTAATGGCTTATTTGTGGTTAAGGGAGAAGTCTTGATATACAAAAAACGTTGGTTATTTACTAGCAAACAGGGTTATTTCGGTATGTTAATTCGAGGACATCCTGAGAAATCAAGAGAAAAACAAATGAAAAACAGCGACAGTAAGCTAGCTAACTTAGCGACCGCTGTGAAACTCAATGGCACCTCATATTCATTAAATATTTCATCACGTATTCCACATATTTAATCATATTCGTAGACATTTTTGGGGCTGACATGAGATGAAAAAAATCGGACTCACCATATACCATATTCCCAGAATAATGGTGCCCGTCCGTACATGGCAGCAAAGGCAGCAGCTCGTCGAGTACCACCGGTCCCACGGCGAAATCATCTTTTTATCACAATTTCAGGCTATTTCATGAATGCGAAACGAAAGAAGTGATTATTCAAGGCTACGATGTCTGGGGGAAAGATGGAATAGTGGGTGTCCTCGGTGCTAGGAGCGCCACATCCAGCGTATGTTTGCAGCGATGTCCGCCTGTTTCCGCAAGTGGACTCGAACAGGAGCCGTTAATCTGGCTCATCCCGGAGTCACGTGACCGCAAGGGGATTTTGACCAAGATCAGAGGGATGGAGGATGAGGATGATGATGGATGGAAAATACTTCATAATCGCACAAAATATTCAGTCCAAGTCTTGCGTGATGTCTTTAAAAAAACATTTATTTTTATTATTTTTATGTAAATAAAGCAGCAATAAACTTTCCCCCCCTTTACTTTCTTTTCGCGTCACATTTGACCCACTTCGATATTTGATAGTAGTAAAAATGCCCGAAATGTCGTTTTCTTTCAGTCTAGGATTTGGCAGCTTTTCCTAAAGTGACCCAAAATACACAAAAATGAAAAAAAAAAAAAAAAAAACAGGTGCTACAAATCTTTGTACACTTAGGCTGTTTTGGGTCGAATTTGATGGTTATTCCATAAAATGGATTTTAGATTCACCACTGTGGATCAAATGTACAAAAATGGCATATTTAGGTATTCCTGAAGTACTTTCCTGAAGTATTTTTTTAATGGGACAGTGACATAGACTGTAGAATGAACACTCTCTCCTCTCTGAAACATAATTAAGGAGTAACCATCTATTTATTAATGTCAGATAGGCTATTGATACATTCTAAATAGATCTGAAGATCAAAATGTGATATAAATACTTATTATGACTCAAACCATATTGTGAAGGCATCAAATAGGAATAGTATGAGAGTTAATGACCAGTTTCTAATTGGACCAATGACAATATTTAGATCTATTTCAAGGACCATCGAAAAACATGTATTCATGGTGCTCATTTGTACATTGTGTTGTAATGTGAGAACACACACATACAGTTCAATGCAAATGTTTGTAAAAACTGTACAAAAAAGTTAAATAAGAGAGCAGAATGCTGCAATGCTGGATAATCTCTCTGCCTGAGGTCTCTAAAATCCTTTTACTCAAAAAAAAGTAGTTTTAACTCAGTGTTAAAGGAGGTGTGATCAAGACTGGTCAGCAGCTACTGTTCTGGTTGCTGACTCCTCTTTTTAAACAGCTGCAAGGTGGAAAGGTTTACATGTCAAAGAAACTCTGCAAACGGTACCAGACACTTCGTATTGTTTTCTGTCATTCAGTTTAAGCAGAAAAATGTCACTTTGGATTCTAAATGCAGCACTGAACATGATATAGATGAAGCCAGAGGAACATGCTTAATGTCTCTATTGGGAGGCAGGGCCCCCAAAGACAGGTGTGTGTTTGTATGTGTAGAAAATATTAGCATAACATTCACTGTTGATAGTAGCATATGGGAGCTTATATATATTGGCTTTAAAGCCCAATCTTGATAAAGTTCAACAGTAAATTTACTTTAAAACCTACATTTTTTGAGCTTTCATGATACATATTTCTAAATGAATGTGTTCAATTGTATAACTACACAGAAACATGTATTATGCAGGCATTTGTACTTGACAGGGTGCATCAAGAAGAAAAACAAAGCTGTTCCTTTTTGCTGCTGGGTCAATTGACAAATACATTAAAACAAGTTACCATGACAAGATAATATAGGCTGGTATATTCTTGACACCAGGTTAAAACTGAATGAAATAGCTTCATGTGGCTTTGCAATGATGGAACAAGAAGCTAGACTTCATCTCATGTGAGTTTATCTCTGTCTGTGTGAACATCCCGGACCAAGCCTGACAGATGGGCCAGTGACCGCAGCTCTAAGCCCTGGTGGGTGGACTGCATCAGCGTCACATCAGGGGATTTTCCTCTCCTGCCATGACTTAACACTTACCAGACCGCAACCTCTTAAAATGCTGGAAGGATACAGACACAATCTCAACCTCATGGTCTGTTTTTCGACCTTAAACATTTTCCATACAACAGTCACAGTGAGTGTCTGCATTATCAAACTGAAGGATTGGAAAGTTTTACAATCCTATTCTCAAACTTACAATGCCACCACACTCTAATGATTTGTTTTACAATGAGACTACGTGAAGCCTCTGGGTTTTCAGACACGGGGACTTTAGACAGACCTTTTTTTAAAACAGCATTAGCAGGGCTTTGAGTGACCACAGGACCATCCATTACAGATTGACTTTTGCTATTAATATATCTGTCTTTCATATACACAAACAGGAAAAAAGATAACCGCAACAATCCCCCAGCAGGGAGGAAAAAAACAAAACAAAACGTGATATCCCACTGAAGTGAAGGTGGATGGACAGTGAGCCAGAGATTGTGAGAGATTAAAAGCTGGTAAATCCTACATGAACGGAAAGATAGGGGCTGGCCAGAGAGAGATGAGGCGAAGGAGGTCAGGCTGTGTAAGCGTGCCACGCGACTGCCTCAACACATTGACTGAGGCAGTGGTTTGGCCTCAGGAGGGTCACTGCAACCAGGGCCAAACACAGGCCTGACACAGATTTACAGCACAGCATAGACTGAATCCTCATTGTATTTATCACCGATTTAGGATTAGTTTAGACAACAAACATGAAAACAGCCTGCCAGTGGACAGAGTGAGTACCACATGTCAGTGTCACTAGTGAGGTCTTCTGGGGAAAAAACTATTAAAATGACTTTTAAAAATTAGAAGTAAATTGAGTTTTAGTGACTGAACGATATTTGCAAGATGAATTTAAAGTATGTCATGTGTTCTCATCATATTTGAATGATAATTGAGAACACCAAAAAAATGTCATTATTCATTGAGTGAAACAAAACAAACAGGTTGAAAGTAGAAAATAAAAAAAACAGACTTTGATTTTCATAGTTCTAATTGGAAAATGTCATACTTAAAGTTTTACAGCAGGTTAGACTGGGAGCTGCAACATGAGCGCTGTATTTGTTTACATTTTGGACAATGGAGTTCATCTTTTCACTGTCTTATTGGATGTGCTGTCAACTATCACTAATTTACTTTGATATAAAATAAATCTTAAAAACTGGTGGGCTCTTTTGGGTTAAGTTTGGGGTCTAAAGTCTTCCAATTACTCATACAAAACCTTTAAACTTGAGGGAAAAACCAATTCAACAACAAATAATCCCACAACAGTGTGATATCAAGAGTTTCTCATTTAATTTTCATTACCAAACAAACATAGAAATATCATTTGTATCTCCTCAATAAACAAAATCATTCACAAAAACAATTTCCTAGAGACAGGTATATAAATACATGGATTGAATCATCTTACTCATCAGTAAAAATTGAACAAAAGGGCACCTGAAGCCACAGTGACACATGGATCTGTCCTGTGTGATCTATCAGGTCTACCAACATCTACCATCACCAGCTGATCAACACCATGATGCACTACAGCTCTTTGCCAACAGAAAACTGTATTAATGTCCTCTAAACTGGATACCCACAGAAAAAAGCTGCAACTTGTCTCCTTACAGAAAAGCTATTACAGTATATATACTGAGTGGTACTCTAGGACCAAGTACTAACAGTTAAAGCAAAAGATTGATCATTTTATTTCATGTACACGAGAACTATTATCAAAGTCATGCAAAATTAAAGTAATTCTGACATCAAACCTTGCAATTGGATGGAAACTATAAAAATGATTCCAATGCACTTTCTATACAACTACAGGTTAAGGCAATGGAATTAAATTCCTTTCATATGTGTCATTGTGTGTGTCTTGTTTAAAACCAATGTGGAATTAAAGCTGCTCTATGTCATATCTCCATATCGTCATTCTCAGTTCAGGTCAAAAACATTTTCCCCCATCATTAATGTTGGAAATCAGATACAAACTTAAAAAAACCCCAAAAAGTTACACATTTCACATTCCGCAAAAAGTAGTAAAAACATTTCATCGACATCAAAAGGAAATCAATACAGCCTTTTGCACAGTGCAATTACAGAACTGGAAAAAGCCCTTACAATCTGTACATATGGCATGGCTTTTTCTAGCACAAAACTGGAAGAAATGGTTTAAAAAAAAAAATTTATAGAGTGCAGACGGGACCGTTAAATCTCTAGATCAATTAACATACAATCTAGTCAGGTAAAGGTAGACATACTCGTGGTGTTAACAGTAGAGGGAGCACACTGAATAGTGCTTCTGCTTCATGGTTTAATCCAACAACTTCTTAACTTCACATTACAGTGCCTCCTGGTGGTTCATATCAGTTACTGTGATCTGTATGTCACATCAGACAGTCCCTGGTGAAGATCCAGAATCAGTTTATACTGTCAACATCATTGGAAAAAATATTAATCTGATCCAAATCAAATCCATGTTTCAGCTTTAAACTGTTAATACAGTTTCATCAAAAATCAATCTGAGTCCACTACTTCATTTATTTTGTATTTCATCACATTTTAGCACAGATATAGTTGCTTGGAGTGTACAATCACATGGATAGACAGTGAAGAGGTCGACTAAGCTGCAGAGAAGTTTCTGTGGCCATGATACTTTAACACCACCGTAACTGACATGGACCAAAGCTGCCGTTCCATCTTAAAGTAGCAAACTATGCAGTTTACAAGTTATGAGCATTGGAAATCAAAGGATAAAGCTCAGAGAATATTAATTAAAAGCTCAGAAAAACCTTAAAATCTTAACACAACACTTGGCTCACACCATATGTTGAGCCATGCTTTCCACCTGTACCGATTGTGTGGAAATACCTTCATCAGCCTACTGAGAAATTTAGGTACAAAGTAAACTCTCCTTACACTTGTTAAAAAAATGTCAAAAGTAATCAGGAACTATTCATCAAATAGTAACCAGATTACTGTATTTTCCAGACTATAAGCCGCTACTTTTTTCCAATGCTTTGAACCCTGCGGCTTAAACACTGGTGTGGCTCATGTATCGGTGGCATGAAGCTCGTTGGCTTTTTACAAGCTAACAAGCTCCGTGCCGCCAATACATTTAGCCTCCTCACATTAGATCCAGTCAGAGTGAACCACATGAAACTGTTTTAATAAATTCAATAGCGGCTTATAGACAGGTGTGCTCAATAGTCCAGAAAATACAGTAAATGGGTATTTTCATCCTGGCAGTTTATTACCAATGAAAAACAAATAGGGAATTTTGAAATAAAAAGTAAGAAACAAATACACATAAAGCTGTGTAATTGTAACTAGTCTCATGAGCTTCAGCTGAACTTTAGAAAACATTTATACACAATTAAGGGGAGTGTGGATTTTTGTGTCTCATTTCTTACAATATAGTTGATCTTTGATAGAGAGGGGGGACTATAGCAGCCCTTGAATCATACGAGTCATTTGAGTGTTGTACTAAGCACACCTGTTCTTTATCCTTTGATCCAACTGTTCAGTAATTTACGTAGCGGCAGCAGCTGACAAACATAACAAAGTGCAACATTCTGGGAAACAAAATCCTTTGATTCTTCTTTAAACTTTTCACACAACAAAAACATTAAATTAAAACCCGTTTTGTATTTTTGGGTTAACAATTACATATACTCTCAGAGGATGAAACCCCCCCACCTCTGATGCCATTAAACATGTACTTTCACTACAAGCCTGCCTCACCTGGTTGCAGTGTAGCAAATAGTGCAAATTAGTTAAGTTTTCAGTCCATAGGACCACATTTCATCACTGTATTGAGCCAAGCAGGTGATATCCACTGCTTGTTTTCTTTTTGTTTCTGTAACTGATAAATTGTATCTCAGAAAGAAACTCTGTACCTGGTAATTATTGCATGTGACACATTTAACAATCATTTGCATAAGCTTTGTTTGGACCTGTGATGTGACTTCATGTGTCCCTTCGGACCTTTTTCTTCTGGGAGGGCTTCAGAGGCTCCACAATCTGCTCAGACTTCTCTGCAAGTAGATAAAAAAGTGAAAAGGAAAGGATTGAATGTGCAGTTATGAATAATTATCATTGTACTTTCAAAGAATGTATTTCATTAAGACCTACTCTGAGAGGAGGATATGCTGGTATTCTGCTTTCTGGACGGCTGCACAGGAAGCTCTTGGGGTTTGGGTACTGCATTGACTTGGGGCACTGTACTTGAAGCCTATAACCAAACGAATTTTGATTGCATTTCATCATTTGAAGTGAACCAAAGTATATAAATAAAAATGTAAGATATTAATGTTAACAGCTTGATGTTTTGTTTCTTGCCTGAGCATCAGATGCAGCGTCCTCTTCGGTCTTCTTCTTCTTTTTTCTCTTCTTTTTAGATTTGGCTGCTCCTCCAGATGGGTCCTCAGTGTCCTTCTCATCCTCTGATACCTGCCATTAAAAAAAAATTAAAAATAAAATACACATTGCATTCAATGTCACCAAATTCTGGTAAATGAATAAAATCCTGTTAAAGCCTTTTACACCAAGTGATCAAAACATTACAGGCTGGATTCAGGATAATTCTGACAAGTACAGTATAAAGAGCCATGTGAAAGTCTATGAAGATTAAAACCTTGTTGGGTGCAGGCGGTTCTTTCTGCAGAGGAGCTGTTGTCACCAACCCAGCAGGCTCTTCATAGTTTCCCCAGTGCTCTACAGGTTCATTCCAGTCAGAACTGGGATCTACTGCTGCCATCCCATCTAAAAAATACACATCAAGCAGGCAGAAGTTCAATATCAGAAAATCCTAAATATTCCTTTGTTTTTACACACGCAGCAGTTGTTTTTACAAGTGTGTGGTGTGTGAAAGGGACTGCTGGCTACTTACTGAATCCTGACCATTCATCATCAACACGGGGGTGGCTCGACCACTGCAGCTCAATTGAATTTGATATTGGATCTACAAGGGACAGAGGGTGAACATAAGAGTGAGGGAAGTAAAAACAATAATCCAGACGTCGCTGCAAAAATACTTGTATGTGTTGAAACAAAGTGAAAAATGACACCAGACATTCCTTGGATAGCTCATCCAGGAAGTCCGGTTTATGACTGGCTAATCCCAATACCAACCTGTAGTGTTTAGTCCCAGCATGGAGAAGGACACGGGGTTGAGGTCAGTCTTGATCCGGCCGTCAATGCCACTCCATGCTGCTGGTAATACGACACAGAGTCAGATTTGTCATTAACAGACAAGATTTTTGTAAAAGATCTTACCACTTGCCGAGGTTTTTCTACTCACATCTACACACAGTGTTACTGAACAGTGATGTAAAAAAAACAAAAAAACAGACAACAATAAACATGAAGCTTTTGTTTGGTTTTATCAGTGATTCTGTTCATTGGTAATCTGACTGAGCTCACACTCACTGCTTCCACAGCAATTGCACTTACTACTGCCAAACACCTTCATAGATGAAAGTCAACACTTTTTCTTTTTTGGGGTCCTGGTTCTACCCAGATCTGGATAGTACCTTGTGAATCCTGTGCCCAGGTCTGGGGCTCTGGTTGGGTCCGGTAATGTGTAGCTGTGGGGATGGAGCTCCACTTGGTTCCCTCCATACCACCCATCTGACCTGGGATCTTCAAGGCTATATCAGTCCAGCCTCCACCATTGACTGAAGGCTCCTCTCTCCAGCCGGAGGACACTGAGAAGGCCAGAAAACAGACAAGCCACAGTGTTGTCAATCAGCAACAACCTTATTTAAAATATGTCAGTGGAGGTCTTTGTTGAGAAAGCAGTTATCGAGTTCAGACCAGATTAATCAAAAATCAGGAAAATAGAAAAAGTTGTCACACTAAGGTTTCAACTTTGACTTTACCAGCTCCACCGGCTGTGTCTCCCTTTCCAGTAGTTCTTGAATGCAGGGATTCTGAAACAAGTTTGAATAAAAAAATCTTTAGTAATATGCAATACTATTTTGGTCTTTTTAAATTAACAACTACAAATCCATCACATTGAAATGTTAAGATAAGATAAGATAAGAGAGACTTTATTAATCTCACAATGGAGAAATTCACTAAATTGTTGCACTAAATAATTCAAACATGATCTCTTTAAACACAGTGAATTCCTTCCAGATGAATACCATGGTTTCCTCTGTTCTTCTTGGCATGTACTGTGGCTACAGGCGCCTCCACGTGGGCTTTGGGGGATTCCACACCTCCTGGACTACCAGAGTCCTCAGGGCCCCTGTCCTTCCTACGTTGCTGCCTCTTTTCTCGGTTGCTGACTTTGGTCTCCCAAGCACCTGGTGGACATGCATGGACGAAACAGCAATGCATGTGTAGGTCACTTGGTTTGAGGACAGCAAAAATAAAGCTGGCTACAACAAGAAACCTGAATGACAAATGCCATATGTCAGGAAAACCAAGAAGGACATGTACTGGGTAAAGGTGAACACTTCATTTGAAAATGAGAATTTGGCATAAAATTTCCCCTACATCTGTTGAGACATACCATCGTCAGGTTCCTTCCCATCATTTGTAGAGACATGCTGAACTGGTTTCACTTCCGTCTTGGTTTTCTTCTTGTTCTTTTTCACCTGCACTGGGGCCTGCACCTCATGCAACTGTGAACAGGGGAATAAAAACAACTACATTATAATGGCTACTATTTGCTGTACTTTGAAGAGTTGGGGTAAATCTGACACAACTGAGCTAGTCTAAAACAAAACTTGTGACCACTCTGCCCACCAAGACCCACAGATGGTATCAGGTCCCCTTAATTTTGGCTTTACCTTCTCAGTTTTACTCTGTGACACCAGCTTGGAAACTGCCTCTGTCACTTTGGCTTCCTCCTGAGCCACAGTCACTGGTTGTCCATTGGACTGAGTTTTCTGGAGGAGACAGGCAGACAGATATCACATTATCAACACTTTGTTGATAATTCAAGAAAAGAGCAAAATCTATAAACTTCCATTCATTTGTACAATGATCACGCTAATAACAGGAAAGCTACACTTAACATACTCCATTTAGCAACTGATAACCTTTCCATTACTGGTTTGTAACACTTGAGTACAAGGCCTATTGGTAGTGAATTAAATGGTCTTAATTACATTAGCTATAAAGCTGTAATTCTGTCTGAATAACAGCTTTACAGCAACCAGCCTGATTCACAAGTGAATTAAAAAAACATTTAAAGTTTAATAAGAGGACAAACGAAAGTGAATCATTAAAGCTTGTTGGCTAACGACATTGTTTTCACTAGCTAGTGTTAATCTAACCATCATTAATGCCACGTCGATTGGCTCCAAACCAAGCTAGCTAGATTCCCCTTCCTGAACAAAAACACTGTGCTTCATTGCATATTCATTTAGCTCAGGGGTCTGTTTCAGTCAGTTGTAAGTGGGTCACGGGACTGTCCTTAGATGGCTTAATTTATGTTGTGTAAACAAAGTGGGCTGTAACGCTAGCTAACGCCAATGTATGGTATCTAAGTTAGCTAGCTAGGTAAAGTCAAACTTCACGGGTCTTAATGATAAAATAACGTTAGTGATGGAGGTATACAGTAAGCTAGCTAACATAATAAACACCTTGATGTGTGCTGACTGTTTCTAGAGACAATAATGAATAAACTGACTTGTTTTCATTGACCCTACATGATCTGACAGCTCAGTGCCTGCGGTACCTTTTCAAGCGTCTTCTTTTTGTTCCTCTTCTTCTGTTCTTCTGGTTTGGTGGCTTTAGTAAAACTGGCCTTGCCAAGAGGCTCGCTACTAGCTTGGGTGACCGGAGATCTCCGCTTTTTCCCGGCGAGCAGACCGCC